>VSMD01030527.1:0-13346 GCA_008750895.1 Mirza zaza
TGGGAGGCCGAGGTGGGCGGATCATTTGAGCTCAGGAGTTCGAGACCAGCCTGAGCAAGAGCGAGACCCCATCTCTACTATAAATAGAAAGAAATTAATTGGCCAACTAATATATATAGAAAAAATTCGCCGGGCATGGTGGCGCATGCCTGTAGTCCCAGCTACTTGGGAAGCTGAGGCAGCAGGATTGCTTGAGCCCAGGAGTTTGAGGTTGCTGTGAGCTAGGGTGACGCCACGGCACTCACTCTAGCCTGGGCAATAAAGTGAGACTCTGTCTCAAAAAAAAAAAAAAAAAAAAAATTCTTAAAACACTCTTAAAAAGAAAAATTTCAATAGAAAGGTTAGAGCATAAAGTTAAAGAATCTACAGGAAGTAGAACAAAAATACAAAATGGAAAATAGGAGGGGGGAAAATTATAGATTAATGCAAAAATACTGGTCTAAGAGGCCCAACATCTGAATATCAGAAAAAGAAGGAACAGAGAAAACATAAATAAGAAAGAAAACTCTCTAGAGGAGATGGTCTGCAGACTTCAGTGGCCCTAATAAAATGAAAAGGTCCACACCAAGCCATATAATTAAATTTCAGAATCCCAAGGATAGAAAAGGTATTAAAAAGCTTCCAGAGAAGAGATGAGGGAAAAATGACTAAAATTGGTTACACATAATGTATCATACAATGGCAACAGATTCAGGAAAAACACTATAATGAGAACACAATAGGGAAATGTCTTCAGAACCACAAAATTTAGTTTCAACCTAGAATTTTATACTCTATCAAATAGGAGGGGTTTTCATACAGGCTAGATCTCTAAAAATGTCTATGTGCCCTTTCCCAGGAAAATGTGCTTGCTTCAGTAAAACTTCGGAGTATAATAAAAGAGAATGAAACAGAATCTAGGACGTAGGGGATCTAACACAAGAGAGCAGTTATTTGAGATCTCAGATGACTTCAAAGAGATATCCTAGGAAAACAGGCACAAAGTGGGCCTAGGGAAAAACCAGTCTACCCTGGAGTAGGATGACAAAAGGCTGAGGGAAGTTGTCTTCTAGAGAAAAATGGAACAGATGTGTTTTAGTGAATGGAAAATATTTGATAGGCATGTGACAAATGTTACAACATTTGGGGAGAAAAATAGCTGTTAGAAAACAGGAGAATGAATATTGTCAGGAAATTAATTCTCCCCACACAAAAAAACGAGGGATGTGAAAGCAGGGGGACCAGCCAGGGCTACTTATTGCATTTGGCTGTGTGAGCTATTATTAGCTAGGAAAAGGGGATTATCCTGGAGAAGCGTAAAAGTACTCCGATTTCAAAAATATTTAAGAGAAACAATGAAGGGTGTACAGGAAGAGGCACACTCAGAAAACTGTATGACTCAGCAGTGAATAATATTTCATAGTCATAATAATGTAAATATTGATTACTGAGTTAGTTAAAAATGTGATAAATGTCCATGAAATGGAGGGAGGGTCACAGTGGAGTGAGGAAGTTCAGCTTATACCTGCTATGACAGGAAGTCAATGGATAGTGCTAAAAATTGACATAGTTGTTATCACTGTTACTTTGATTAAAAAAAGATTATAATCTCCAGGTGGAAACATTTTTTAAAAGAAGATTAAAGAATGAAAGCAAAAATATTGAAGGAAATCTTTATACCACAATCGAGTTATCAAAATTTAGCTTAAATGTCAGAAACCCTTAAAAAGTGGGCACTACTATGCCAAAGACTTTCCTATATAAATTTGATACTTAGAAAAATAGAAGAGATTTAGAAAATCCACAAAATGAGGTCCATGCTAACAGTACTGGGTCCCCATTATATTTTTAAGGAATCATGACAGACATACTTTTAATTCAAACTATTAACGTCTTAACTTTGCATCTGTTTACTTACGTGGTTTAAATGGTTGCTCTTCCTCTTTTCTCGCACTAAGAATAAAAAAAATTAACTGATCAATTCTGATATAAATATCATAGAATAAAAGTAGTTGCTAATTATCGGATGAATTACCAATATATAAAATGAGATAAAATTCCATTCTATTTTTTAAAATAATTTCCAACAAAATTTATAATTTAAATCATCTGGCAAGATGAATCTCAAAGTAAAATCTAAAAACTTAGTTTTACTTTTTGATCTAACAGATATTGTATTACACACAAATGAAAAGACTTTCCATGTACAAGAGAAAACGGCAAAACAAATTAAGCCAGATGAGAAATTTAGCTAATAAAAAAGTTTACCTGTTGCATATTTAAACCACTACCCAGCAGTATTTCCTAATTCTACATTTATACACAGGTTACTTTCATTACCCAGATCTAACAGCTGACAGCTCTAAGAACCTGTTTCCGGCCAGGCACCAATCCTTAGATACACCTGAATCCCCAAAAGCATCCTGGACTACTTATTCGTAATCCGTTACTGAAAAAATAAATGAGTCTTTACATAACTGGAAAGCAACCTATCTTAAATTGAAATTTTAAAATGAGTGTGCTAATCTAATTGAACACAATAACTACAGCACACAAAATAACTTTGTTCTAACAAAGGCCAGAAGAGTAAATGATCCAAGAGGGACTTGGGCTGCACTTTGTTCCCCATGCTGCCTCCTCCTCTGATGCTGGACAGCATCATAGGCACACATTCCTTCCCACTGAAGAGAAAGAGGCATAGGATAGCTTTTATTTTCCTGCTTCCACACATCTATGTGTGAGAAGCTCATGGGAGAAACTGAGAAATACAGCAATCCCAACCAGAAATGACTGGCTCAAGACAAGCAAAGTACACACAAACTATGAAAATGCAGGTTAGACATCCTCGTTTCTTCATTTCTGAAGGATAGCCAAAAACAAAAAAAAAAATCTCCCATTTTTTATTGTGCTGCATTACTTCAAATATTATTATAAAACCCTTAGTTCTTGTATTCTTGCTATTGAGATCAACTGAAAAACTTGGTTGTGTATGGCTTTTTAGCAAATAGACCAGGATTTAATATAGCATTAAGGAAAATAAGTAGTGCAGAAAAATCCTGCAGGTCTGATTCTCATCTTAAAACAAGCAGGACATATAAACTTTACACTAGTTTCACTTGCTGAGGCTAACCTTCTGGGAAACACCACAGGGCATGTTTACATTTATATTAATTACATTAGGATGAAAAGGTTCTGAACAGCTTAAAAGTTCTGAGTAGCATAAATTTGGATGTGACAGGCTCATTTGGTTAGATCACTGGTTAAAAGAGGCCAAAATCACAGTTTCAATCCCCCCATGTGAACTGATACTTTTTATTTGTTCAAATGAAAACCTAATTGCAGTCTAAATCCTATTGTTCATCTTTCAAATGTGCTCTTTGGAGCAAAGGAAAAAGGGCAAAGAAGTATGAAGAAATAGGGATAAATCCAGGACCATTTCTAAATCATGTGACCAACTGTGTTGATAAAGAAGTAGCAAAGTGTGTAAACAGAAAATCTACCTACATGTTTTCACTAAAGGAGTGACAACTAAAGGAAAGTGTATCACATATGAAAATAAGACAAGTGAATATATAAAAAGTTGAAAAATTGAAACTAATGAGTTCTTCTAAATACTGTCTATAATATATCCTGTAAGACAAAAACTGTTCTCAGTCTTTTCCTGGAGGAAAAAAATATTGTCTTACCATCTGTTTGAGATTTGCTCAGGAAAATTGTGCTTGCCCTTGGATGGTCAGAAGGATTCGATTCCAAAGCTAAATCTGTAGAAGAAGAGAAAAAAGATGTGATAATTTGAGTAGAAAAATTTTTAAGTAGCTACATACTAACAAACTCGGTGGCTCGTGTCTGTATTCTCAGCACTTTGGGAGGCTGAGGCAGGAGGATATAGTTTGAGCCCAGGAATTTGGGGCTGCAGTGAGCTATGACTGTGCCACTAAAATCCAGCCTGCATGACAGACCAAGACGTGGTCTCAAAAAAAAAAAAAAGCTATACATAATTTTAATCACTTTTAACAGTCTTAAGAGAAATTTTTTAATAATAAATATGAAGGAAATATCAATATAAAGGCAACAATATAAAAATTGGGGAATGCAATTCCACTGGGGAATGCAAAATCATTGAATCTCTCCATACATGTGGACTAAAACCAGGCTACGTCTGTGACTTCTTTTTGTAACTTGAACCCAAATAATCTGATCGACTTTCAGATGAATCATGCCCTCCCTCCTTCTACTTATCAAATGGAAACACAAGCACCCTCTTCTACGCTGACATTACTAGCACATTTCAGGAACAGTCTCACGCAACAAGTGATGCTGTGGCCACTGTCAGACACCAGCTCAATAAATCAAATATGCTAAAACAGAGAGGATTGTTTTTGGCAAGTGTTCTTTAGACAGTCAAATGGCTAATTCTAACTCCATTCAACAAGTGAACTCATTTAGTTAGCTCTGGTTTATTTGGGGGCTATTCATCATGGCAGATTTAAGAAGACTGCATAAAAAGTTCAATGTTCTAATCTATAAGAACATTTCCATGATAGAAAAGTGAATTTTAACTTTTGCCCTCAATTTCCAAAGCTACACTCTCACGTCTTTCAACAGCATGATTAATTTGGGGCTTCATCAAAATTATCTTTTGAAGCAGGTCATAGGGCTGCTTCTAAAACCTTTTGGTCCTACCTATGTCAAGGCAAGTCTGCCTGCAGTCTACCATGCACCTAAGTGGGATAATCTCCTATTCACGCAAGACTACAAAACAGATTCTTGAATTTTCATAAAACAAACTTTGCCATCATATGGGATAATAAAAGTTGTCATGAGGGGAGAAAATAAAAATCTATGACACTCCTCAGCAATGTGCATCTCAACCTACTTATATTAACCAATCTTGTAAGAAACTGGGCCAAGATCCAGACAGGTAATGGTTAAGGCAATATTTGCCAAACTTCTTATTAATAATTATTACTTTTTAAAAAGGGGTTTAGTGGTCAAATCACAATACTCTTTAGCTCTGGCTCTTACAGAATCAATATTAAAAAACTTATCAGTCTAGCAGTGAATACTGTCTAACTCAGCATTTCACAAATTTATCTACCTAGAAACCTTTGGTTCCCTTCATGGTTTAAACTTTGCATGAACACACACAATAATTTGGAACTTCCTGGTTTAACAGGAATTTGAATCATCCATTTTAATGGTACTGCCAAATCACTAGAAACTTACACAACTAAACCAATTTGGTTTGTTCTCCATAGAAATTCCTCCACTGATGTGAAGTTTATTAAACTGCTTTTGGTGAGAACTACTCTCATGTAAAAGACTCACACAAAAATTATTTTAAAGGTTTTTCTGCCCATCTTCAAAAAACATGAGACAATGTTTGCTATTTAGAAAAATAAAATCATTTGTGCAAAGTGACAAGCAGAGATTTTCACAGTTGTTTCTAACCTAAAATTTCTAAAAGAATTCATGACTACTTCCTACCAAAAAGAAAGCAAAATATACTACCATTAAATCTAAAAAATGAGAAGAAATGTTTGCAGAAGCCATATTAGGTACCTATGTCATAATAAAGTTTAATTAAGAATTTTCATTGGAAGTCCAGGAAAATTAAGTACCAGAATCAAAGAGGAGCAGGTTTACAGAAACACACAACCCCAAAACCAGTATATTTAACTATGTATTTAAATACAAAAATCAAGAAAGGCTACGATAAAAGAACACCATACAGGGAAAAAAGCAAAATCAGCCCAAGTGACAAGAGAGCACTCTCCCTAGCATGAGGTTTTAGGGTGGGCACATGACCCAGGACAAGTCAATCATTCACAGCTCTCTTGGGACTTCCTAAGAACCAAGAAGAGAAAGGCAGAGCTGTATTCTAGGGTGCCAGCTAGTCAGGAGCTGCCAGTGGCCCCACAAATATGCACATACAGAGATTTAGAGATGTGTCCACAAAATAAAAACATATCAATTACCAGTATCTTACATGTGAATGCCTTCAAAATTATTTTTTTACAAGTCCCCAACTAGGAGAAATATTTTTGATCTCATGATTAGGGATTATGATAAAAACTATATTTTAAGACCCACTAGTGTTGTATCATCAATTTAAACTGCAACTTGACAGCATAACAGGATGACAGAGGAAAAGTATGACTGAAAAAAAATTAAACTCAAATCTTTTTTTTTTTTTTTTTGAGACAGAGTCTCACTTTATTGCCCAGGCTAGAGTGAGTGCCGTGGCATCAGCCTAGCTCACAGCAACCTCAAACTCCTGGGCTCAAGCAATCCTGCTGCCTCAGCCTCCCAAGTAGCTGGGACTACAGGCATGTGCCACCATGCCCGGCTAATTTTTTCTATATATATTAGTTGGCCAATTAATTTCTTTCTATTTCTAGTAGAGACGGGGTCTCGCTCTTGCTCAGGCTGGTCTCGAACTCCTGAGCTCAAATGATCCGCCCACCTCGGCCTCCCAAGGAGCTAGGATTACAGGCTTGAGCCACTGCGCCCGGCCTTTTTTTTTTTTTTTGAGACAGAGTCTGGCTCTGTTGCCAGGGCTAGAGTGCTGTGGCGTCAGCCTAGCTCACAGCAACCTCAAACTCCTGAGCTACAGCAATCCTCCTGCCTCAGCCTCCCGAGCAGCTGGGACTACCTACAGGCATGCGCCACCATGCCCTGCTAATTTCTTTCTATTTTTAATAGAGACAGGGGTTTCACTCAGACCAGTCTGGAACTCCGGACCTCAAGCAATCCTCATCCTCCCACCTCAACCTCCCAGATTGCTAGGATTAGAGGCATGAGCCACCACACCCTGCCTAAAGTCAAATCTTTTTTTTTTTTTTTTTTTTTTTTTGAGACAGAGTCTCACTTTGTTGCCCAGGCTAGAGTGAGTGCCGTGGCATCAGCCTAGCTCACAGCAACCTCAAACTCCTGGGCTCAGGCAATCCTTCTGCCTCAGCCTCCCGAGTAGCTGGGACTACAGGCATGTGCCACCATGCCTGGCTAATTTTTTCTATATTTATTAGTTGGCCAATTAATTTCTTTCCATTTATAGTAGAGACGGGGTCTCGCCCTTGCTCAGGCTGGTTTCGAACTCCTGACCTCAAGCAATCCGCCCACCTCGGCCTCCCAGGGTGCTAGGATTACAGGCGTGAGCCACCGTGCCCGGCCCTAAACTCAAATCTTAATGTAAACATTCCTCAGAGGAAGAAATCTGTAAGACACCATGACACTGAATACTGCTTTTCCTCTAAGATTTCATTAGTTGTAAGAGCCATTTCAATTGCACAGATGTTAAAAATACAAAATATATGCAACTTAGAATAAATGAAATGCATTAATAAAAACCAAAAGTGTTGAAATTATGTAATTGTAAACTGTCAAGAAATGATTTTCCTTGTCAGAACATTAAAAGGAGAGGGCAGTGACAGAAGCTAACTAACAGAAGCATCATATTTCAGAGAAAGAGATTGATTTCAAGATATTGATTTCAATATATCCCAATTAAATAGAAGATGTTGGCAGTTTCTGGGCCAACTGCTAGGCATCTGTTTATTTAAATGCTTCCTGCATTAACTGACCTGCTCATCCCTATACTGCACATTGTGTTCGTTTTATGTCCCATAACACAAACATTTTAAGCCTCTCAATTCCAATGTAAAGTCTGATAATTTTGTCTAAGTCCATACTTTCTTACCTGGTGGCCTTGAACTGGCTGGCCTCTCTGGAAGGCACACAGTCACAGCAGTGCTCCCACACTTGTTCCTGCTTTCCTAGCCTCTGATGATTAACTCTGGCTTCCAAACCACTTCTCTACCTGCTTCTACGTCAGTTCTCAGTCTTGGCGTAATTGTTTTATCCTCAATCTATGCCTTAGTGACTGTGACTGAGCTGTGACATTTCATACACGATAGTATTCATTTCTCCCATTATATATTTCTTAATAGCACTTAGCTCCATTTCTTAGACTTTTAAGAACATTTCTGGGTTATAAGTACTTGCATTTCATTTATTATCCAATGTTACTGTTTTAACCCTAAAGCTTAATTACTTTAATACACAAAAAAAAGGAAAAAAGGTAGTATCCAAACAAGCCCATATTAAGTCAGTCTGTAAATTCTGTTCCTATATACCACCTATCTGGAATTTACATTCTTGATCTACCAAGTCTTATTTTTTTAAAACTGGAAAAACTCAGAGCCTGTGTTCTCTTATGTAAAACAGGTATGATTCCTACACTACCTAACTCAAAACGTTGAGGATCAAATGAAATACAAGAGCAATCTATGTACTACATAATGCACAATAAATTACAAAACTTTCACTAACTTAAAAGCAAAAAAGTAAACATTTAGCATTCATTGGTAAACCCACACCAACGTAATATCTTGGGCAAATATGCACTTTGGCTACCCACTGAAGTTAAAAGGAAAACTGTCACACAAAATCAGAAATTCTTCATTGTGCTTTTTTTTTTTTTTTAATAAAACAAATACTATTTCCTCAGTCTTTCATGTAGATCACTGTATGTTCTCCCCCTTGCTTTTTTCATGTAACATATTCTGGAGATCACAGCAGTAAAGAGAGATCTCACTCTTTTTTACAGCTCCATAGTTCTCCTTCATGTGGATGTACCAGTTTATTTTGCCAGTCCCTTACTAGACATTTATTTTCAATATTTTGCTATTGAATAATGCAGGCCAGGTGCAGTGGCTCATGCCCATAATCCCAGCACTTTGGAAGGCCAAAGTGGGAGGATCACTTGAGGCTGGGAGTTAAAAGACCAGACTACTTGAGGCCGAGAGTTATGAGATCAGCATGGACAACATAACAAGACCCCATTTCTACAAAGAAATTTTTAAAAAATTAAGAGCAACTGCCTGTAGTCCTAGTAACTTGGGAGGCTGAGGTGGGAGGATCACTTGAGCCCAGGCATTGGAGGCTACAGTGAGCTATAACTGAGCCATTACATGCCAGCAAGACCCTGTCTCAAAAAAAAGGGGGGGGTGGAGAAAGAAAGAAAAGAATGCAATAAAAGCTTTGTACATATGGTTTTTCATATTTGTAGGATATACCTACAGTATAAATCTCAAAGTAGGATTTCTGGATTAAGTGCATTTGCAATGTTATAAGAGTCTGCCAAATTCCCCTTCATGGAGTCAACTATTTTGCATTTCCACCAGCAATAAATGAATGTAGCTTTCTTCATAGCCACACCAAAGAATGTATTGTCAAGTTTTTGGATTTCCTCCCAATAGAAGGGAAACTGCAGTACAGTTTCATTTGCCTTTCTCTTATGTGTGAAGGTATGTTTAAGGATCATCTGCCTTTTTCTGTGACTTGTCTATTCATAACTTTATCTACTTTTAGATTCACTTACTTTGTTCAAGTCAGCCTATTTTAGGTCCTTATTATTTTCCTATTCACTGTTGGCTCTCACATGAACTATTCCACCAGACCCCTAGCTGGTCTCCCTGCTTCCACCCTTGCATTACAGTTTGTTCTCACACAGCAACTAGTCTGACCTTTTTCTTAAAGAATTAACTTTATTCCCAGGCTATTATCTTCCAATGGCTTCCCTTCACAACTTAAGTCTATATTCTTTGTCAAGGCCCACTATGCACACAAGGCCTTAGCCCACCCTATCCTCCTGGCATCCCTTTCACTCTGCTGCAGCCACCCTTGTGTCTTTCGAGGCTCTCCTGAGGAGTTATCCCTCTGCCTAGAAACTTCTGTGCCCCCACAACCCACATCCTCTCACATGGCTACCCCTCACTTTTAGAACTACTCACAAGTTATATAAGGAGAGCAGTCATCTTACACACATGTCCCTGTAAAACTGCCCTCCTCGCCAATCCATTACCCTATTCTACTCTCTTCCCAGCACCTCACTACCTGCCATTCTCGATGATTCATGTATTCTGTAACCCAGCTCCCTCTAGAATGTAAGGATCAGAGTTAGGTTGGGGGCCTTGTCTTGTATACCACTGTTTGCCCTGCATCTGGAACACCACCTGGCCACTCAAAGGTGCTCAACAAACATCTATTTAATATACCCCAAACTAGTAAAGTTCCTCTCAGTTTTCTCACATCTCCTAAGATTTCTTCTAACACTGTTTCTTGATTTGTCATCTAAGACCAGCATCAGACCTCTTAAAGTGGTAGCTATTCAGAATTGAAGACGCAAGATAGGCTACCAAGAACCACGAAAACCTAGAGGAGGAATTCTAATGTCCAATGAAAAGTCAATGGTAACTTTAATTCAGCATTAGAATATTTAATACTAAAATACCTTAAGTACAAAATAACTCATCCCATGGATTTAATTACATAAGACAAAATATACCACCTCAGAAATAAAATATATATATACATACACACACACACCATCTGAGTTCTGTAGAGAGGTACAATACATCAAAATGTTTTTATATGTCTCTCGAATCAAGCATAAAGGGAGAGTGTGTGATTTACTATAAAAGATGGCCAATCATAAGGGTAGGTAAATAAATGATGCTCTAACCATTCAATGGTACCCTAAGTAGTTCTTAAAAGGCAGGAGATAGAGCAGTGTGCACTGGTATGGAAAGACATCCTGGAGTGCTCTCTAGATGTCAAACTTCTGTTTCAGGAACTTGTGTCATTATTTCACTGCTTTAAGTAAATTACAAAGCAGCACACATGAACTCCATTTTTGTAAAATGAACACAATGTTATATTCATATGCATACAAAAGGTTCAGAAAGAATCAATACCAAAATATTAATAAAAGTTAGCTCTGGTATTCTGAGTCTAATGAATGACTTTTATTTTCTAAAAGTCTAATGAATGACTTTTATTTTCTAAATCTTTTACACTAATACATTGATACTGTTATTAAAAGAGCAAAAGAAAAAAAAAGATTTAAAATAGCTACTAGAAAGAGGAAAAATCTGTTGCTCAGAAGTTTTTCCACACCATATGGTGAATTCTTTCCCTGACCTGACCCCTCACGGGAGGAGGAGGTAGGGGTTACTTGAGAGAGAGCTTTTAGCCAGCAAATTAGCAAAGCTCCTAAAGTCAGAATATAAAACACTGTGTAAAAAGCCGATGAGTACTAATAAAATTGAGTAAGATCTTAGTATCCGATTTTGTTACTGTTACTACCATCAGTTGTATTAGATATACTGTTCAATACAGGTAAGGTTGTAGAAAATACTTTTTAATCTATCTGAAATCTTTACTAGGTTCTTAGCAACATCTTTTTGAAATGGCTTGAAAAAATCATGTTCTTCTGAAATGTTTCAGAGAAGAACAAAGCAGAGCATCATTTATGTTTGATTTTGTCTAAGTAACCAAAATAATTCAATTCTTCACTGTAGAAAAGCTAAAATGTTTTACATCTAAGCAGGAATTTCTCAGTTTCCAGGGAAACTGATATAAAATTGTCTGAAACAGAGATATTAAAAGCAAACTTTCAATGTGTCTATACTTTATATTTGGTGTTGTAAGTTTCTATGGAAACTTCAGGATAACAGGCAAATGCTAAAATTGAGATTTCTCATTACTGAATGCCACAAAATTAAATTTTAAGAGACAAACTGAAATGACAATTTAACTGTCATGCTAACAAAATATGAAATAGTAAATTCTATGCTCAGAAAGTATTTTTTCAACTTTTCTAATTTAACACTCACTCCTTACCATTGTCCTGTGCTTAATGTCTGGTATCTCACTTGCCTTCTTATCAGTTTCTACTAATATTCCTCTGCCCAGGGCATTCTTGGCTTAGATTCACAGTTACCAGAACAAACTCTTTAAAATTTATTAACCCATTTATTTGACTGGTAAATTTACGTCATTTTTTTTACCTGTACTTTTCTTATCCATTGAAATGAATGTATAGACATAAGATGGAATCCAGACAAGGTGGCCTGGGCCTGTAGTCCCAGCTACTCAGGAGGCTGAGGTGGAAGCTTGATCTCAGGCCAGGAATTGGAGGCCAGCCTGGGCAACAGAGTGACACCTGCCCCTCCCCTCTTAAAAAAAAAAAAGATGGAGAGAGAAATGTTGCCTCTGAGTTGTGTAAAATAAACTTTGAATGGAGCTAATAAAGATGGGAGTTAGTTCTAAGAGATAGATCTACTTTATGGGTATATAAGATGCATATTTATATGTATATAAGATGCATATAAAATATAAGATGCATTCCTCAGTTTTCAAAGTTTTTTAACAACTGAATTAGGCGTATCTACCACCACCATGTCAGTTAAGAGGATTTAGAACCTTAGTTCCCTTCAGTAGCTATCTTACATAGTCATTACTGATCTCTAAGTCTTCATTTCTTCATCAGCAATATAGAGAGAATATACACAGGCCTTATTTGAACTTAGAAGGGCCAATTGAGATGTACATGAAAACGTGTTGTAAATCCTAAAGAATGATATAAAGAACCTATTTTGGGCTCTCGTCCAACACTAGCCATCAACTGGTTTGTAAAATCATTCAGAGGCTCACCTTAAACCATTAAGTGGAGCAGAAGTTTTCACAAGTACTTACATGCTTTGTGTATAAACGTACAATCAATTAGTTCACATATTTGTTCATTCTTTTACAATTTTTGAACATTCTGAAGAGTACAGTACTTCCCTGTTACAAAGGCACATCCACCATGAGGCTTAATTATTCTAACTTTTAAATAAATTAAGAGCCCAACTAAAGTTTAAATTGGAAGAGCTGTAAGGCATTTCCTCTATAGTAATGAAACCACTGGCATTTAAATGAAAGGAATGAGACAAATGCACTTAAACATCTTTATGATACAATGTTTTCTACCTCAAAGGACTTAGTTTTTATTCAAGAACCACCTTGCTACCCTGAATTATTTTTAGCTGGAGTCATCCCTTTCCAAAATTCTAGAGGTTAAAAAAAAAATCAAATTTCCTCTCTTCTCCCCCTTACCATTCCCCTTCCCCGCCCCCGCAGTGGTTTAGCGTCTAAAGACCTTTTACCTCAACACTCTTATCTTTAAACAGGATTCTATGGTAGGGGGCGAAGGAGGGGAGCCATAGAAACTAACGGTCTTGGGCAGGCAAGATATGGCATTTTAACTCCCTAAACTATGTTTCATCTCTTTTGAACTATTGACCATGAACCACCCCTACGTCTCCTTTAAAGGAGGTAGATGAAGTCTGCTAAGTCACCGGAGTAGGACTGAAAATATATCTGTGTCAAAGTAGGAATTTTAAAGTAATCAGAACACCGCGAGTAAACTACTTTGGGTTGGAAAAAGAAAATCCTGAAGCCCTAGCGTTAACATTTCACAACTTTCACAGATATTTCATGCAACCCCTCCCAATTTTTTTGTGTGTTCAAATTATAGTTGG
>VSMD01030528.1:0-20866 GCA_008750895.1 Mirza zaza
CAGGGAACTGGGGTAATCTTTTACTGAGCTGGATCTTAGAGAAAATGAATATTTAAATTTTAAAGTTTGCACATTTCATCTTCGTCCTAACATGAGTGCTTGTAACAAAATAGACAACAAGAATAAAAAGCCAAAAACTACCTTTATCCATATGTGAAATTGCAGATGAGGCATACAGATTTCTTTACTGTTTCCCTTCCTTCCCCAAATGCCATCGAACTGCCTATCACCTGGTGTCACCTCGGGAATTCGAGTTAATCCTAAAAGAAAAGAAAGCACTTAAGTTTCACAGAAGCCGTTATGTTTGTAGTAATGGATCACTGCCTACTAATGAACTCCATCACTGTACACAGAATGAAGAATAATGCATGTTAATTTTCTTGTATTAAAGATGCCGTGATTTGTAAAAAGTCTGTATTTTGCGGAATGTCTGGATTAAGAAGCATTACCAATAGGAATGGATCGATAGTTGAATGATGATTTTTTTATACATAGATATATAAAAGACAGCCAGGAAAATTTAAATTACTTTTCTTTAAAAAATATCTCACCATTTATGGTTTTTTTTTTTTTTTTTTTAAAGACTGATCTTAGACCAAGTCAAATTCCCATTTATCATTTACTTATTTTTTTGAGGTTAGAGAAATAATTTGTAAATATTTATTTAGACCTTTGATATTTATTAAAGCAATTACTCACAGTGGAAGTGAAAGAATCAGGAGAAAAGCCTTTTAAAAAGTTTTCTCCAGGTTTGTCAGGGTCACTCTGAAGATAAAAATGTAACTAAGTCTTCTGTGAAATCTCGTCCATCCAGTCTTGATGCTGTTGCAGATGGTGGTGACACAAGTTAATTGACAAACTACTGCCAAACGGTGCACAATGTTTTGTGAACAGTACCCAGAAGCCCCGTTTCACACTGTCTCTAATTACGCAGTAACTTGGCATTGCGGCTTCCTCCCGTTGCCGTGTGACAGTCGGTTGCCGCGGAGCTCAGCGCGGAAGGGGGTGTCAGAACCACACGCTTACTTAACCTTCTTTCATTGATTTTCAAGTTTTAAAACTTCGATCCACCCCTATGAGAACAAGTTATTGTGGACATATTTTTGGTGTAAAATCATTCCAGAGTATGTAATATTTAACTGATAGCTGCATGAAAGTGAGATTCGTGTTACTTTGGCTTTTTTGTCTCTGTTGACACGGTTGCACATTTCCAAGTTACTACAGCGTGAAAACTGTGTGTTAAAAAAAAAAAAAAAAAAAAAAACAAAATTAAAAAAAGATTGTGGCCTGGTTTTGTAAAAGTTTTAGGTAAAATTACAATTGATTGTTTTAGGAATCATTATTAAAAATTTCCTGCAGATCATAAAGCTATATCAAGGTGTTGAGCTTCGCCACTATGCACATTGTAGTTACTCATTGTGGCTGTCCAGTTCTATGATGCATTCTGGCATTTTGTAAGCTGCTCTGACTAGCAATATATAGATTCATTTAATGTGTTAACATTGGTTAATAAATGTATTTAAAAAAACTGGCTTATTTGTTGATTTAGTCCGGTCCCCAACCTTTTTGGCACCAGGGGGACAGGGGGAAATAGTTTTGGGATGATCAAGTGCATTACATTTATTGTGCACTTTATTTCTATTATTACATTGTGATATATAATGCGATAGTTATACAACTCATCACAGTGCAGAATTAGTGGGAGCCCTGAGCTTGTTTTCCTACAACCAGAGGGTCCCATCTGCGGGTCATGGGAGACAGTGACACCCAAAATGTGCTGCTTATGTCCGGTCTACTCCATTATCTTGTTCTGGTTGCCGTCACTGCAGAAAACCCTGCTTCACAAAGACAGGATGTCAGAAATGGAAGCAGGCTTTTCAGTGCTTTCGTGGCAATCTCAGGATATTCTGCCTTACTTTAATCCAGAACGTACAGAGATCTGAAGTTGTCTCAAACATATTTTTAAGGCCACTGTCATTTGCGATCTCAAGCCATTGATCCTCTGCTAGCACAAAGTCGATTCACCTGGTTTATTCCCAAATGGGTCACGGGTCCACTCCTTCCCAGTTTGGGGGTCTTCGGTGGTTGGGAAGTGATCCTCAAACTCTTGAAAGCGGAGACAGGTGACCATGCACCAGCTGGGAGAAAGAGGGCCCTGGCTCAGTCTCTCTCAAAATCTCTGCTAATGTTTGAAACGTGTCAAACACGCCATGTCCCAAAAATCCCAAAGTCCCAGTGTCACCCCCATAATTCCAGTTTGGCTTTGAACGCAGCCACTTTATCTGCCAACTTGAACACAGCTGTCGTTCTCCCCTGAAGTGACAGATACCGAGTTTGTTGAGTAGGTTGACTATGTCACACAAGCAAGTTTTGCGACCCATTCTGTGTCACTGAAAGGTGCTGCCAGCAGTGACTTTTTCTAGAAGAAATCTCTGGAGCTGCTCTCATAACTCAAAAACTCTGGCCAGCAATCTACTTTTTAGAAAGCCATCTCACTTCCATATATAAGAGAAGACATATGTGCTTTTCGTAAACAGACGTGAGTTAAGAGCATGTTCTTTAAGTGGTTGATAATTTTTAATCACATCCTGCAAAACACTGTTTAGTTTAGGTGACATTTTTTTGGCTAGCCAGCATTTCTCAATGGATGACGCAGTGTGTAGACTCACATGCAGAAGTGACTGCCCTTCCAGCACAGACTGTCACAGGAGAGTAAAAAAAAAAAGAAGTGACCACCTTGATCTGAGAGTGAAACCAGAAAGCTGTGCTGTCACGGCAGCAGGTCTGCTTGTGTATATGACACAAAACGACCAGTTCAGTTTTCCTGATATCGAGTCATTCAGAGACTCGAATAGTTCTACAGCTGTGGTGAGGGCTGGCAACAGAAGCACACAACACAGCTTCCTGCACGTCCTCCTGAAAAACGTGCCGCACAAAAACAAGCATTGTTGCCTTGTCCACGTCAACAGACTCACCAACCCGGATTGTGGACCATGGCGACTCATCGATCCTAACAGTTGGGCCTCGATAACCTCTGCTATTTCATCAATTAGTCTAGCCATGGTGCTGGCTGGAAGAGGAGCACGTGCCACCTTCTGAACTGCAGCCTCTCCTAAAAGCTCATGGGAAATGTCCTTGGCAGGGGCAGGATCAACTCTTCACCAAGAGCAAAGGGCTTCTTGCTTCAGCAGTGTGGTAGCCGCTGAGAATGATGCTCCCGGTGCAGGCACACGTGACGAGGCGGTGGTCTTCAGTAACTGCTTCTGTTCTTTTGTGTTCACGTTTCTTTTGAAAAACTCCAAAGGCTCGTCTTTTAACGCAGGGTGCCTGGCCTCCGGGTGGCCAAGCAGTTTTGACGTTTTCGGGGCTTCGTTGGATAGCTGGTCACCACACATTCCACAGAGTGGGCTTGGAGAATGTGAATCACCCGTTGCAGTGAACCTGTAATTTACGCAGGACTCTTGGCATTTTCTTTCAGATGCAGCTTCCGTTTTGTTGGCAGTCTTAGAGTCTTCTGCTGTCTCATCATTGGGTCTTTCCTCCTTTTCAAAGTAGCTCTCCAGCAATGTTTGTTTTTTACTCATTTTTGCTAGCGTTAGCTTGTGGGTTTACCAAAACCATGACTGAGAAACAGCGAGGGAAAGAGGTGTGGGCGGAGGTGGCGAATGATGGGTGAGCCATGAGCGGGCATAAAGCAAGTGCGGGACCCTGACCTGAAGCTGCCACCAGACGCAGCTCAGCTGTCACCTGCCACTCACTGAGGGTCTCACGTGAGTCTGCAAGCAGTTGGCTTACTAAGGTCTCTGTGCAGTCAGAGCTCTCTGCTGACGGCAGTCTGCATTTGCAGCCGCTCCCCAGCACTGGCATCACCGCCTCAGCCCCAGCTCAGATCATCAGGGTTAGATTCTCACAAGGAGCCACAACCTAGATCGTGCGCTTGCGCAGTTTGCAGTAGGGTCCGCGCTCCCGTGAGAGTCTAATGCCGCCGCTGATCTGACAAGGAGCCGGAGCTCGGTGGCGGCGGTGAGCGGCTGCACGCGCAGATGCCCAGTGCCCTCCTCCCGCTGGCTGGCCTGGTCCCCAACAGGCCACGGACCGGCGCCCGTCCACAGCCCGGGCTGTGCGTACCGCAGCCCTGCACCAAACCAAGCGCGATAATATACCGTGTGTAGGCCACTCTCGTTGGTAACTATTTAACTTCGAGTGAAATCAGTATGCTAACATAACGCATTCATTTAAACATTTAAATTGAATTTACTTTCACCAGGTTCAAAAAGACCGTATCACAAGTTAGAAAGGAGAGGACGATTACTGTATCAATTATTGCAAACTGGCCTGAAAGACGGACACGGCTCGGAACTGAGCAAATCCTCAGCGGGAAGCCAGCTGAGGTCAGGGCTCGGCTGTTCTCACTCACCGGTGGGGGTGGCGGTGGGGTCGGCTGGCCAGTCCCGGGTCCCAGTGCCGCGTTGCGCCCCTCACGTGGTGCTCGCTCTGGGCTCCATCATTCCTACCCTGTCGGCGTATCACAGTTGGGGGCAGAGAGATGATTCAGCTCTGCATATTAAAGTCCCCGTTACTGTAGCATTCTAACGTTCCCAGTGATGACAGCAGTATCGTTCTATTCACCCTCTTTTTGTCTGTTTTGCTAGATCCATTTCTCTAAGCAAGACTTCCTGGTCCTCATTTAAGAATGAGGTGTCGTCCCTGAGTCACTAACTCTGATTCTAGGCCTTAATCATTGGAACTGTGTTCCTTAATCGCTTTTTCAATTAAAAATGTTTAAACTGACAACTGCAAAACCCATATTTACATAAGTGTCACTAAGGAAGTCACTGACTCAAGCAAAATGAAGGCAGGCCTCCAGGAAGAGGGAGAGTAAGTGGCAGTGAGGGACAGCGTGGCTTCCGCACGCGGCGGCAGGACACACCAAAGTCGTGACACAAGAGGCTCAGGGAACGGAAAGTGGCTTGCCAGGCAACCGTATCTAAGAAACTAGAAATTGCATGCCGTGTGGTCCACAAACAAGAAGGATAAGTTTGCAACTGGTGTAGCAAAGCAATAGCTGTGGTCTGCCTACTCAAACCAGGACATACGTGTAGATGATTTAATAACTTGTCCAGACTTACCCAGCTGGCGAGCGTCAGAGCCAGGTCTCGGACTCAGGTGTGTTTGACTGCAAAGCCCGTTTTCTTATCCCCTGTGCTAGGCAGAATGTACAGAAGATTATTCAATAAACGTTTGACATCAGATCATCAAGTGCCATCACCTAGGACCACACGCATGACCCCCTTTGCTCCCCGGCCCTCCTCCTGCCAGTCCCCGCGGCACCGGTCTCTGTCCCGGGCGCATCACAGTCCGGGGACCCAGACTGGACTGTCAAGCAGCAAGTGGCGTCACCCTTTCCTTTGCCTTCAGTCTCCAACTCGGGGGTTCTCGAGCCTCTGACGAAAGGGTCTCCCGCAGGGCTGGTTAGATTGTGGCTTGGTCCCGTCCCGTCCCAGCATGCGAACTGCTGCCAGGTTCTGAGTGTTGCTCACAGGGCTGTCCGTGGAGAACACCGCTTGACCAGCATGAAAATAAAAGCAGTGGGCCTTTCCTGACAAGTGCACAGGCGTGCACAGGCGTAAACAACACACGCATAGACGTCTACAGACGTGCTGCATCAGACTCTGCAGATTGCCGAGCCCGGAACCATCTTGGCCCTCGGGTTGAGCCGGTGGGGCACCGAGGCCCCGAGCTTTCAGATGCCCGCAGATCATGCAGAGACCTCAATAAGACGCAGAGTCCCAGGGGTCTGGGGTGGCTGGAGACCCTGCCAGGGGCCCCTGAACCCCGGTGACCACGTGAGAGAGGCAGGGTCTTACAGGGTGAGTAAACTCACTGGGGGTTAAGTAAACTGCACTGAATTACAGACCTGTACAGCAATGCTACTAAATACAACTATGTGGAGCATGTGCGCAACTTTAAATTTTCTAATAGTCACATTTAGAAAGTAAAAAAATGTGAAAGTAATGTTAATACATCTTAACCTAACATGTCCAAAATATTATCATTGAAATACGTAATTAATGAGATAGTTTTCATTCTTATCTCGTACTCAGTCTTCAGAATCGGGCGTGTTTTATACCTTCAGTGCATCTCCACTCGGGTGGCCGGGCTGGACGGCGACTGCAAACAGGAGTTTTGCCTCGACCCATCAGCCTCACCTGCAGGGCTGTCCGTACGGCACACGAGTGTTAGGGCTTACTTGGTCCCTAGTAGCTGAAAAGAAAAATATCAATCATTTGCTGCCAGAATGTGAGCTTCCCTGATGGGGGGCTCTTGATCTGTCTCAGTCTCGGATTTGAGACTTGGAAACCGTCTTGTCGGCAAGTTCCAAACTGGCATTTTGTGCAGCCCTGGAGAGGGACCCCCAGCGTCCTCACGGCTCCACGGGTCAGTCTAAAAGCCCTGACTGAGTCCAGCTCCTCCCCCAGAGCTGCCCGGCGTCACCGTCTTACAAGGGACATCTGAAATAGAGCCGGGAGTAGGACTGGGGTCACCAGGGGTTGGGGGAGGGAAAACAGGAGTTGCTAATCCAGGGACACAAAGTCTCAATTATGCAACACGAGCAAGTTCTCCAGACCTGCTGAACAACACTGTCTCTGTCGTTAACAATACTGTGTGGCACACGTACAAATTGTTGAGTTTAGATCTCATGTTACGTGTTCTTACCATAATAAAATTAAAAAAAAAAAAAAAACCCAACCAAAGGCAGAATAGATATAGGGAATGAATGCAAGAAACTCTAAAAATACAACCCCCCAAAATAAACAAAAAGTCCCACAGTGAGATACCACTTCACAGCCACCAGGATTGCTATAATCACAAGCACCGACCACAGTGTTGGAAAGGATGTGGAGAAACTGGAACTCTCGTGCATTGCCAGCAGGAACCTCGAATGGGGCCAGCCACTTTGGAATCCGGTTTGGAGCTCCTCAAAGGGGTAAACACGGAGGTGCTTTGTGCTCCAGCCGTTATACTCCTAGGTGTGCACCTGAGAGAAACGAAAACACGCACCCACAACAAAAACTTGTGCAAAACTGTTCACAGCAAGCCGGGCGCGGTGGCTCACGCCTGTAATCCCAGCTCTCTGGGAGGCCAAGGCTGGCGATTACTCAAGGTCAGGAGTTCGAAACCAGCCTCAGCGAGACTCCATCTCTACTATAAATAGAAAGAAATTAATTGGCCAACAAATATATATAGAAAAACTTAGCCAGGCGTGGTGGCACATGCCTGTAGTCCCAGCCACTTGGGAGGCTGAGGCAGGAGGATCGGTTGAGCCCAGGAGTTTGAGGCTGTTATGAGCTAGGCTGACACCACGGCACTCACTCTAGCCCGGGCAACAAAGTGAGACTCTGTCTCAAAAAAAAAAAAAAAAAAAACTGTTCACAGCAGCTTTACTCTTAAAGTCAAGGAATGGAAACCCAGCTATCTATTGACTGACCGATGGATAAACAAAATGTAGTGTATATATGTGCACATATATATACACACACACACAAATGGAATGTTATTATGACTTAAAAAGAAGGAAATTCTGACACATGCCACAACATGGATGAACACTGAACACATTCTAAGTGAAAGAAGCCAGTCACGGAAGACCATGCATTGTATGATTCTATTTGTATGAAATTTCCAAAACAGGTGAGTCTACAGAAAGTGAGAGGTGGTTTCCCGGGGCTGGGGAGAGTGAGTGGGCAGAACAGGGGTGACCATTAACGGGCCAAGGTTCCTTTCGGAGTAACCTGTAGAAGGAAGTTTAGCCTCACGTTGAGTAGAAAGTCACTTTCGCCCCTGAGGTTCCTGAAAAATCGGGGAAGCATGTGTGTAAGTTCTGGGGTCCCCCAAGGCCCCTGGTAGAGGGGTAGGCGGCTTCTCCGCAGGGCCTCGGTGTCCCGGGGGCAGGGGGAGGCTGGTCTCTTCCGTCTGCAGCTCACAGCGGTCTCGCTTGAGCCTGAGCCCTCCTCTCCTGAGCACAACAGGCAGACGCCAGCGCAGAGCCTGACCCACTCTGGAGAAATGTGGCCGGCACGGCCGATGCTCAGTGGTGCTCGACGGATGCCCGTTGAAGGTCAGATCTACAGGCAAGCGTTACCACGTCATTTCCTGCTGACGGGTGTTTTTAAGTGGCTTGGATTCTCCTCCCATGTTGGAGGCCAGGCACTTCGGTGCTGCTGGGATGGGAAGGTCCCTAAGACATAGTGTTCTCCCACAGCTCAGCGTAGAGTGGAGACACCAAGAGATACAGTCCAGGAGACACAGTCCGGGTGGTTACCTGTCCTGTGAAGTCCAGGAGATACAGTCCAGGTTGTTACTTGTCCTGCTGTGAGGTCCAGGAGACACAGTCCGGGTGGTTACCTGTCCTGTGAAGTCCAGGAGATACAGTCTGGGTGGTTACCTGCCCTGTGAAGTCCAGGAGATACAGTCCAGGTGGTTACCTGCCCCGTGAAGTCCAGGAGATACAGTCCGGGTGGTTACCTGTCCTGTGAGGTCCAGGAGACACAGTCCGGGTGGTTACCTGTCCTGTGAGGTCCAGGAGACACAGTCCGGGTGGTTACCTGCCCTGTGAGGTCCAGGAGACACAGTCCGGGTGGTTACCTGTCCTGTGAGGTCCAGAAGACACAGTCCAGGTGGTTACCTGTGTGGTAAGGTCCAGGAGACACAGTCCAGGTGGTTACCTGTCCTGTGAGGTCCAAGAGAAACAGTCTAGGTGGTTACCTGTGTGGTGATGTCTAGGTAGTTACCTGCACAGCCAGGGCTGGCTCTCTGGCTCATGACCTGCCTTGGTGAGATTAAAACCACTTTCCTTCTACCCTGTTCCACCAAACCTGCAGCAGGTGATCAACTGGATACCCCCTGCCACTGGATGTCCAGGTGGACCTGGCTCCTTCTGCTCCCTTCATGTCTTCTTTCCCCCACTTTCAATTCACGCTACTTTACCATTTTATGGGTTGTTCTACGCCTCCTGAATTGAGGATAGCTCCCTGGAAGCCCCCACCTGGAGGCGCACCTGCACCTGGACCCCAGACGTCTGAGTGTATTCAGTGGTGGGGAGGAGTGGACGGGAGGGCCCCCAAGCCAGCTGGGGTGCGCTGGTACCGTTGGCCACCCAAAGATGCCCCCATCACAAAGCGACAGGCCACGTTGGTGCTGGGGTCAGTCCAAATCGCTTGCTAAGGCATCAGGTTGGTCTTGCTCAGTTATTTTGCTCACAGAATTAACTTAGAGACCAAAAAACACTAGGAGGTAGCAACTGAGAGCGTCCGCTAGGCTTGAGCCAGATGTGCCCGTGACACTCTCGCCAGAGGGAAATAAGGACGTCGGCTGAAGTTCTCGTTCCGGAGAGAACCCAGGGATTGCAGGGGGCGGCTGTGAAGGATCCCAGCATGACCTTCTGGACTCTGGTGGAAAATAAAGTGCTCAGTCAGCAGGGACCAGGAACTGCGAGTGCGACTGAGAAAATGTCGTCAGTCGGAGCTGAGCAGCAAGCCGTTAGGAAACGATTCCTTTCGCTAAGAACAGCCCCACAGAGGTGGCCTCGGGCTCCCGTCCAGGTGGACAGACCATCCCGAGCTCAGCGCACCGACAAGCCACAGAGGATTCACAAGACAGAGTGACACACCATCAGCCAACCAAACAGAGAGTGGTGGTGTCCCGAGAACTCAGCCTCGTGCTAGGGGTGGTGCAGGACGCACAACAGAACGGCAGATAGAAAGTTCTACACCCACGCACAGGCACACACACACATACACACAGTCTAAGGGAGGGCTCTGCAGGAGCGAGTCCCTCGGTTACCTTGTATCTGACCTGCCATTGTTACATCCTGCGATATTCTTGCAACATTCTGTTTGATTCCACACAGCCAGGTTGGTCTGACACGCCCATCCACTCTCATCCACCCCCAGTCAGTGCGAGACGGTCTTGAACGCAACTCGGAGGAAGGTACAAAGGCACTTACGTTAACCCTGGCGCTGTGTGCAGACTGCCTTCTACTGGTTTTCATGTGTACAAGGATTTATTTTTCCATAACCGTTAGGCTGAAGGTCAGTGAACCTGCTACTGCTTTCCAAAAGACACAGCCATGAATGCTCTCATCTTTGACAAAAGGTATAGCTTTGGGGGCTGTCCAGTGAATAAAGACGATTTGGGTTGGAACAGTCGACCAGCCCTACTTCCCGAGACACGGGCTCCTTGCGACTGAGCTGAGAAAGGGTCCACACACAGGACTCACGCTGTCTGACCCGCAGGCACCAATAATCTGAACACTTGCAGCAAAATGTGAACAAATATATTTGGATATATTTAAAAGGATTAAAAAAACATTTCACAAAACATTTGTTGCCATAGGAATTGTTTTTAGCAATAAATGCCCACATCAAAATCTAAACATTGTTCAAAGTACGGTCACCTGTACTAAGTTATGCGACAAATCATGTAAACAGAGTCAGATACGTTTGTTTCGCTGCAGGAGTCACTTCCTTCCTGGGGCTGAAGCCGTCCCAGACATCTTTCCAGGGGACCAATTAAGAAACTGCTATTCAGAGCAACAAAAATAAAAGCTTTTATTTGTTCATTTGAATATAAAACAGGCGTTATCACAGATGTACAAAGCATACTGGTGGTTTAACATACAAGAAGGTTGCTGTCCTTTGCACATAAAAATTTTGTTTGAAACCGTGATTGGCTGAGTGCATGAATTTCTCCAGCCAGTCACCACACTCTGAAATAACGCTGCTAACATTCAACTGATAGAAGGGACCGTTTCCCTTGGGTAAAGTGTCAAGCAGGATTAAATATATATAATAAACAAGCACCATGAGGAATCCGCTTCTGTTTGACCAGGTTTGTGTCTATGTGTTCAGTGTGTACCCTCTTTGTGCAGGTTGGTTACACGGTTTTGTCTGACTTCAAAAGCACAAGGTCACAAGACAAACATTTTTTTTTTTACATTCTCATGAATGATTTATCTACAGTACAATTTCTAATACAGAACGATCCTCCTTTATTGCTGAACCTGGTGGTTACTAAAAGTGTCTCCTCTCTCCTTTTTCTTGCACAACTAAACTTCGATCCCAGCCCACCAAATTTTTTGAACCTAAACTCTAACATCAGAGACGACAGGGTGCAGCAGAGACTTGCTGTTTCACAACTGCACTGCAGCACCCGCCCTGGAGTGGGAAGTCGACACGGCGAAGGCCTAAACCGAGTCCGAAGTGACGCCTACGCTTGTCTGCTTCCCGACTCAGAGCTGGACCTCAACAGTTCCACTGCACGCTGCAATGATGTCTGATAATCGATATCTTACCCGAAACCTCACGCCTACTTCCCCCTTATAATACCGGGTGGGTGTGTAAGAAAACACCTTTTTCTGTGTGGTGGTTTCCCCCGCAGGAAGCAGAAGGCCAGGAATGTGTGTCTGGAGCACGTGGGGAAATACTCACACGGCAATGAAGTCAAACTATCTTAAGAATCGAATGGTTTGTGGAGATGGAAGGGGCACCGTGTGTGCAGACAAATGTAACGAAATGTGCCACTTTTTTTTTTTTCCTTAACAATCAGCCTTGGATCTCAGAAGTCAAACAAAACGCTTTTATAGCAAAGGGCTCCCTGCTGCTGCACTCGGCAGACAAAGACGCTGCCCGTGATGCAGTGAAACAGAGTCCAGACTGTGCCCGGCGGCATCTCAGCCACTCGTGCCCAGCACTGAGAGCCGCTGCAGGTCCTGGCAGGGCAATGATAAAACAAACCTCTCAGATTGCTGATACCTCCCCTCCTGGGTCGGCTGCGGACAGGCCAGCTCGATCGGAAGTGCGGAGAGCAGCTCTGGAGGGTGACGCTGCTGCGGCAGAGACAGAACCCCAGGGCCATCCTGGGAGGATTTCCTGCTCCAGCCGGGGCTCTGTTGCAATTCCCTGGGGGTCGTGCACCCCACGAGGGGACCCCAGAGACCAGGGGCTCACGCAGAGTTGGCTGGGTCTTAGGACGAGGGGACAGTCCCCTCCACTCTGGCCATCTGAGGGGGGTCAACACAGCCGTGCAAATGACCACAGAACATCCTCCTTTGCACACCTGGGACCAAACAAGGTGACACTAACGAAAACGATGAGAAACACTGTGCAACGAATGCTTGCAGCTAAGAAAACAGTGCTGTCCGCCAGCCTACGCCCCTCGAGTGTGGCCGGCGGGAGCTGGCACGAGCAGTCCCCGCCGTCCCCACGGCGAAGGAGAAAATAGTGCACGTTCGGCTCGGACGCCCTTTGCCGCCTCTGAGAGGACGGGAACGGCCCCCGGCTGTCTCTGGCCCTAGAGGAAGCTTCCGGAAGGCCGCCGGCCACCGGCGACTGCTCGCGACAGCAGAGTGCGTGAGAGTTCGGGGAGGGCACACCATGCACGTGACAAGCTCTGCGTTTTAAACTTTAAAGTCTCCTTTTCATTAGTGAATTTATATTTCATATATATATTTGTTGTGATACTATCCACGCAAGATAATACAACACTTTTTTTTATATTAGCAAACATTACAAGACTTTAATATTCTTGAATGTTTTTTTCTCTTTTATACTTCTAAAGAGATCAAAATAAATTAAACGTTTTGTACATAATTACATATTGAGGAAGTTAACTTATTTTTATCTTTTTAGTTTAGTACAAAGATATTTGCAAGATAATTGCCGAAATACACCTTATTTATAATTTCTTCTCGTTCTATGCTAACTTCAAAGGCTGTATGTCAGCCTTTGCTTCTTCAGCACATTTCTGACAAAGAAAGCTGCTAAAATCTAATTGGAAGGTGCTATTTGGAAGGTTTTCTCGTACCTCAATAAACTTTCCTAAAAGGATGAGATCTAGCAATGGCTTAAATTAGTAACAGATCCATGTCATTAAGGTTCCATGACACATTAAAAACAGAGAAAACAATTCTTTGCCACACTACATAAAATTGTTTAAAAGGACCCATCTGGAGGGCAGGATCTTTTTTTCTTTTTTAATTGCTATTTCGGCTTAACAAAATACCACATTTACGAAGAAAGCACTTATTATCCAATAATTAGAAAAAAAAGAAAAGAAAAGAAATGAAAGTCTTTGAAATGGGCTTTTCCATCCAACGAACCGAAGGCAGTAAATCCGAAGTCCTTCTGAGCAAGATCCGGCGGTGCGTCCACGTCTCGTCTCCATGCCGACGCGACTGCTGCGGGTCCTCCTCCCGCGCCTGCCCCGAGGCCGACCCCGCCCGCGCCCGTGCCCGGCGGACGGGAACCGCGTCTCCGCGAAGTCCACGGGAGCCGGGCGCGCCTACATGTTGTAGGCCACGTAGATGGGGTCCAGCTGGTCGGCCAGGAAGCCGTCGCGCAGGTGCATGCGCTGCTTCTCGCCACGCGAGTTGATGGGGATGACGCCGATGTCCACCACGACCACCACGCCCACGATCAGGTAGTGCTCCTCCAGAACCACGTTGGTCACCAGGGGCACCAGGTCCAGCGCCTCCTGCTCCGACCCGTCCAGCTCCACCACCACCACCAGCAGGTTGGTCCAGGTGAACACGGCGCTGAAAGACAGAAAGAGACAGCGTTACGCGGCCAGGCCCGGCACACGGGGAGGGTCTCTTCCGGAAACCTCCGCCTGCTGACCTCGCGCCTGCCTGAGGGTCCCGACAGCCGCGCCCGCGACCGTCCTGGCACAGCGCCTCCGCCTGCGCTCTCTTCCGGCCTTGGCGCACGGGCCGCCTCTTCCCGCGTGCTCCGCTTCTGCCCCTCCGCGAGTCTGTGCTCCTGTCCCGCCTCTCTGTGGCTCCGGAGGACTTGGCCCTCACCGAGGACAGGGTGCCGGGGGCACTCGCCTGCGCAGCAGTCCTGGGCCGACGTGTCCAGCTCCCTGCGCCGCTGCTGGGGGGCACGGTGCCAGTCCCCGTCCGCGTGCCACGCCTCCGTCCTGGGCTGGGCTCGGCCTGGAGCCTGGTCCGCACGTCGGCCGGGGTGGTGCCAGTCCCCATCGGCGTGCCACGCCTCCATCCTGGGCTGGGCTCGGCCTGGAGCCTGGTCCGCATGACGGCCGGGGTGGTGCTGGTCCCCATCCGCCCCCACGTCCCCGTCCTGGGCTCAGCCTGGAGCTTGGTCCGCACGTCGGCCAGGGTGGTGCAAGCAGCAGCTTAAGAACTGCTGGGCGCGTGGCTCGTCCTCAGGGGCCTTTGCCACTTCAAGGACAGGGACACAGCTGGGCTGTCCCTTTGGTCCTCGTGCCTGGCCCGCCAGCCACAGACGGGGGGGCGACACGGGTCCCGTCTAAAGTGCCAGGTTCGGGACGACCAACGCGGCAGGAAGACCCGTCCAGAAGCGTCTTATCTGGCATCCAGACGTTGTCCAGCGGGAAGCGCACCACGTTTTCAGTCCGCCCGACTGCCAGGGGCACAACCCGGCACCTTACATCTTAAACCGCGCGAACTTTGGCTTGTAGAACTGGCTGTGTAAGGCTGTGGTCCCCAATCCCGGGCCCCCAACTGGTGCCGGTTGAGGCCTGTTGGAACCGGGCCAGGGAGCAAAGCGTCGCCTGCACTGACAGCCACTCCCCACCGCTCACGTCCCGCCTGGGCTCCGCGTCCTGTCGATCAGCCGCGGCGTCAGATTCTCACCGGAGCACAACCCCCCTGTAAACTGCACGCGTGAGGGACCCAGGCTGCGACTCCTGTGACGATCTAACGCCCGGCGATCCGAGTGGAGCTGGGTGGTGGCGTGGCGCTGGGCGCGGCTGCAAATGCAGACTGTCGTTGGCAGAGAGGTTTGACCGCACAGTAAGTGCAATGAGCTTGCATCATCCTGACACCTCCCTGGTCTGTGGAAAAACTATCTTCCATGAAACTGGCCCCCGATGCCAAAAAGGGTGGGCACCGCTGGCCGAGGACCCTGACACTCACAGACCTCGGCACCGGGGCTGCTTGGCTGCGGCGGAGGTCCCGGGCAGAGGGCGCTGTGCAGACACCGGCTCCAGGCTGCTGGTTTCCGCTGTCGGGCCCTGGCAGCCACGCCCACTCCAGCTGGGGGCGGGTGTCTGGGAGACTCACTGCCGTGTTCAGTGTGGACCGACACGCTGGAAGGAAAGGGCAATCTGGCCCACTCCAGCTGGGGGCGGGTGTCTGGGAGACTCACTGCTGTATGGACGGGACACGCTGGAAGGAAGGGGCAAACCGGAGAGCGAGTTGGGCGGCTCCCTCCTGGGCTTTGCTCTGTGACAGCTGCATAACCAAGGAGACGACCCCACTGAGAAATGTTTCCAAGACGGCGTGGCACTGAATCCCCACATGTGGCTCCTGCGATGTCACAAAGGTGCTCCGCGTGGCTCACGGGAGCCGTTCTGTGGCTGTGATACTGGACTACAAGACTCTCTGGCACTCGGCGTGGTTCCACTGTGACATGTGGAGTTCACAGCATGTCCAATGGCGTCAGGCCAGCCTGGCTCGTGCAGGTGGCAGGGTGGGGGAGGGTCTCGCTCTGCCGTCACCCCAGGTGCCGGGGTCTGTGGCAGCCACGACGGAGCTCTCCCCGGTGGTGCCGGCTGTTCTGACCCTGGGAATCAGCTGACGGATGTGCAGAGACCCGGCCTGCCCAGATTTGGCAGCGTGGAAACCGGCACATTCTGGGACACAAGGTGCCCATGCCGCAGCGCTTCCCCACGGGGCGGGAGGGGAGGAGGAGCCCGAGCGAAAGCACAAAGTGGTTTGCGACAGACGGCTCCTGATGTGTCAGAGTTTGTCTGTGTGAAAACCACGTACTCTCCTTGTTCCCGGCGCCCGTGAACAGGCGAGCGAGCCCCTGGCCAGAGGAGGGATAGACCAGGCCAGTGGCCACGCGGCCGGCAGCCCCAGCCACGCAGGGTGAGGACGACCGGCGCGTGGACCCAAGGCCACAGGGACACAGGCAGGGCCCAGAGCCACGTTCATGCACAGAAAACACTCGAGGGGTGTCGTCAAAGCCAATTAAATTATTTTCTTAAAAATACAAAGATGGGAGGCCAAGAGTGGCATCTGTAGCTATCTAGAGGGAAAACGAGGCAGGGCCTGTGCCCGGCGCCCAGGCTGGCTCTCTCCGGGTTTCTGTCCTCCTCCACAGTCAAAAGCAGAGGAAACGCCCACGACCTGAGAAATTCTGTTTGAACCAGGACAACCTGCCGGTGAGCAAACTCCATCTCACCTACTCTGCCAAGCACTGGATGCTCAGCCAACGGCAACAGACACCCGCCTGCCCACCGCAGACCGGTGGCCAGCAGGAGGCGCTCACGGCCACAGGACCCTCCCTCCCCAGAAAGTCTGCTCCTGAGAGACCTCAGAAAGTGCCTCCCTCAAGGGTCCCGACCTGAGACTGAGGCTGGTTTCACCAGGTGACACTCCGCGGCGCCTTGTCTGCTCTCAAAGGAATAAATCTGAGGCCGCTGGAGTTGAGCCGCTTCTCATTGTTTGGAGGTTTTTTTTTTTGAGACAGAGTCTCGCTCTGTCAGCCAGGTAGAGCACAGTGGGGTCATCACAGCTCACTGCAGCCTCCAACTTCTGGGCTCAAGTGATCCTCCCGCCTCGGCCTCCCAGCGTGCTAGGATTACAGGCATGAGCCACCGTCCCCACAGTATATTGCTTTTACGAATGAAAAGTAGGCCGGGCACGGTGGCTGCCGCCTGTAGTCCCAGCTACTTGGGAGGCTGAGGCAGGAGGATTGCTTGAGGCCAGGAGTTGGAGGTTGCTGTGAGCTAGGCTGACGCCATGGCACTCCAGCCTGGGTGACAGAGTGAGACTCTGTCTCAAAAAAAAAAAAAAAAAGCAACATAAAGACTCTGAGCAAGTCCTCAGGACTGGCTGACTCAGCCCATGGCTCCCGGCCTTCAGGCCTCCCCGGCACGTCAGGGAACAGCAATGAGCGGCCCTGAGAAGCTGCCATTTCTCACACACTCGGCACTTCCCAACGGGTTCAGGGGGCCAGAGAGAAAGACGAAGTCCCCGCCTCCAGGCGGGGGAGGGGACACCCAGCTGTCACCTGTCTGGGCCCCTCCGCCCAGATGGCTCGTCACCACAGCTTTCTGTTAATTCAGACAATTCTTCCTCCGGCACATATCTGGGAAGCTTGGCCGGAACCCTGTCTCTCCTGCGACCTCGAGCTTTCCCAGGTATGGTGGTTGCCACCGTTGCCAAGGCAACAGCCATGAAGGCACTGTCTGTGCCCACATGTGTGTGAGCTCGGTCTCCTTCCTACATTGCGCTTTTGCAAATCACACAGCTCAGCCTCCTGGAAAGCACCATCAGATGTGATACTGTCACAGCAGTAGACATCTGTCATTCCACGTAACCTGCGACACCTGACCCGTGTGAGGGCCCTTCGGTGGCGGGGCCCCCAAGGGAAGGTGCGCGTCCCGCCCTCCGCCCCGCAGCCCGGGCCCCGACTCACCACTCCGTGACGCTCTTGTGGGCCCTGATCACCGAGGTCTCAATGTCGATGGGGTGGTAGCGCATGCCCCGCAGCTCCATGGCCTCGTCCAGCGCGCCCACCACGTACAGCGCGTCGTGGCGCTCTGTCCGGGAACGAGAGCATGTCAGCGCCTGCTGGCCACGCCGCCCGAGCCCCCTCTTCTTTCAGTGACGGGAAGCCGCCCTGAGGGGACACTGGTCTGGGGACGGTGAGTTCCCTCTGCCGGAGGCTCCGAGCCACCACGAGCCACGGCTGTTGCTTTAGAAGACGGCCTTGGGCCGGGCGAGGTGGCTCACGCCTGTCACCCCAGCACTCTGGGAGGCCGAGGCAGGCGGATCGCTCAAGGTCAGGAGTTCGAGACCAGCCTGAGCAAGAGCGAGACCTGTCTCTACTATAAATAGAAAGAAATTAATTGGCCGACTAATACATATAGAAAAAAATCAGCCGGGCATGGTGGCGCATGCCTGTAGTCCCAGCTACTCGGGAGGCTGAGGCAGCAGGATTGCTTGAGCCCAGGAGTTCGAGGTTGCTGTGAGCTAGGCTGACGCCATGGCACTCACTCTAACCTGGGCAACAGAGTGAGACTCTGTCTCAAAAAAAATAAATAAAATAAAAAAGACAACGACCTTCGATTGGATCAGCGTCTGGACGCTGCCAACACACGGCCACACACCCTCTGCCACCGCCCGGGGCCGAGTCAGTGCCTGGTCAGCGTCCAGAGGTCTGCGTCCTGTGGCCGACACACGTGGCCAGAGTCCCCAGGGGCCCCACCCACGTGGGCCACGCAGGACACAGCATGGCCCAGATCCCACCCCCTCCCCTCTGACCCCGTCACGGCAGGTCTTCACTGGGCACCTGCTGATGCCGCGCGTGAGCGGGAAAAGAAAGCTCGGTTTCTGGCAATGCTCGTGAAGGAAGATTTCCTTAGCTCGTGCAACCACGAAATCTGTTTTTGTCCTTCATGCAAACCTCGTGCAGCCAGCCCTCTCTCTCCTTAACAATTAGAAAGTATGATCTTGATTTTTATAGGGTAATAAGTACATCAGGGAACATTTGAAATACACAACTGACAAAATATAAAATCTTTTAAAATGTGAGTCAGAAAAGATGGAGACATTTACTTGGCTTCTGCTCATGACGGGAACATCATCTCCCCTCCCCTCGAACGGTTAGGGGTTCGATCTCTCAGTGGCCAGGGCGTGGCAGCCTGCTGTCCCAGACCCCTGGGATTCAGCAGGATGGAACATTCCTGGCCTTCCTTGGGGGGCGAGAATGAACTGCTACGAATTTTACACCTCCAAGCTCAGCTCTTCACAGGGACCCGAGATACTCACATTCGTCCAGATTTCCCACAGTGCAAATATTACGCCAGAATATTTTTGCACTTTTTCCCCCACATTTAGCCCCTGTTGGGCCAGGCTAGTGTGAATGTGTTAGACGGTTATGTTAGGAACCCCCGCTGACATCCAGAAACTCATCTCCCTGGGACTTTGGTCAGGCAAGCGCTCACCAAGAGCCTTGGCCACCATCCTCGCAAAACAGCCATGTGCTGCCTCTAGTTTTAGTGGAATGAAGAAGGTAATGGCGGATTCTGGAGCCAGCAAAGAACACAACACTCGAGCGCACTTTCACGTCTCACCCCTGCGTCCCACAGACACCGGCAGCGGCCACCTCCCCGGCTGCCCCACACTGGGCACGGTGACCACAGCAGGGACGGCCCAAGAGCCTCACGCCCCCCCTCCTGGACAGAGGCCTCGTCCTGGAAGCTGCAGCGTGCATGCTCCCGCAGCCGCTGGCCGGCTCCTGCCTCAGCCGGACCTGCGGGGAGCGCCCTGTGCTGGGGACAGGCTAACGCCTGCACCTTCTGGGCTCCTCCCCCGCTCACGTCTGCCCCCGGCTCTTGGGAGAGTGCAGGGTGCCTGGCGCACAGCTCAGCTCACGGGACACATCTGCATTTTGCTTCCCTCTCCCCCCCGCCCAGCTGTTTTGGGGAGGCTTGCAGCCAGCACACGCGACCTCTGGGCCTGGCCCCCCCAATGCCCAGTCACACGTTCTCTAGGGGAGCCTGACCTCTGCCTGGGGGTGCAGGCGGCCTGGGCTCTCACCTCCGTTCGCGTCTGTGAGCTCCGTTCTCCGCAGGAACCCCAAATAGCCCGTCCGTGCCCAGATGGTCTGAGTGTCTCCAAAACTTAGCCTCGAGCTGAAGTGGTCCGACTGGAGGGACTCGTCTCCGTAGATGGTAAAGTAGCCGCTGGCGTTGTGGGCGCTGTGCACCCAGATCTGTGAGTGGGGGAGACGCCACGGGGGGTTAACTTCAGACCGTCCCCAGCAAGGGAGGCCAAGACCACGCTTATAACCGAACGTGCCATATTCAACGGTATTGTAGTTTTCTTGGACTGAAAAATCAGGACGAAGTTCATCTCATTCAGGTTTCTGGAGAGGCATGCAGAAATTACTAGAATAAAGGCACTAGGCCAAGTCTATGGCAAAGCAACCCACCTATCAGGAATTTTATTAAAGATTAATCGAAGATTTAAAAAATTGTTTTTAAAAATAAACACATCGAATAAACAGTGGTACTACTTTCCTTGCCCTTTTCAAAATGTTTTGATTCGTTTTTAAAGGGCAGTCAAGAAAAGTATTAAAAAGCTCTAAGATTTCTTCTTTCCCTTTCCCCTGGTTAGCGTATATTTGGAAACATGCCGCAATAAAACACCACAGAGCAAAATCTAAAGGGGAAAGTGTACAACATCAAAAAGTGGGAAACAGGGATTGCATCGAATCTGTGGATGACTGTGGGTAGTACAGTCATTTTAACAATGTTGATTCTGCCTACCCACGAGCATGGTATGGTTTTCCTCTGCTATTTCCTTCCTCAGTGCTTTATAGTTCTCCCAGTAGAGGTCTTTTATCTCCTAAATATATTCCTAGGTACTTTATTTTCTTTGTTGCTATTGTGAAGGGTAGTGAGTCTTTGATTTGGTTCTCAGTTTGACTATTGTTGGTAAGTAGGAATGCTACTCATTTCTGTACATTGATTTTCTAACCTGAGACTTCGCTGAATGTATCAATTTCAATAGTCTCACAGCAGAATCTTTGGGGTTTTCTAGATATAAGATCATATCACCAGCAAAGAGCTATAGTTTGACCTCTCCTGCCCCCATTTGGATGCCCTTGCTTTCCTTCCTCTTATCTGATTGCTCTGGACTTCCAGCACTATGTTGCATAGAGTGGTGACAGAGGGCAACCTTGCCTTGTTCCAGTCCTAAGTGGGAATGCTTTCAGTTTTTCCCCATTCAGTTATGATGTTGGCTGTAGGTTTGTCATAGATGGCTTGTATCATTTTTAGGTAAGTCCCGTCTATGCCTATTTTGTTA
>VSMD01030534.1:0-36796 GCA_008750895.1 Mirza zaza
TGAGACAGAGTCTCACTTTATTGCCCAGGCTAGAGTGAGTGCCGTGGCGTCAGCCTAGCTCACAGCAACCTCAAACTCCTGGGCTCAAGCAATCCTGCTGCCTCAGCCTCCCAAGTAGCTGGAACTACAGGCATGCGCCACCATGCCCGGCTAATTTTTTTTTCTATATATATTAGTTAGCCAATTAATTTCTTTCTATTTATAGTAGAGATGGGGTCTCGCTCTTGCTCAGGCTGGTCTCGAACTCCTGAGCTCAAACGATTCACCCACCTCGGCCTCCCAGAGAGCTAGGATTACAGGCGTGAGCCACTGCGCCCGGCCAGATGTCCTTTTTATAGAATGTCTTTTTTTCCTTTGGGTAGATGCCCAGGAATGGGATTGCTGGATCAAATGGTAGATCTACTTGTAGCTCTTTGAGGTATCTCCATATTACTTCCACAGAGGTTATAGTAGTTTGCAGTCTGAACAGCAGTGTATGAGTGTTCCTATCACTCTGCATCCACGCCAACATTTTTTGTTTTGGGACATTTTGATAAAGGCCATTCTCACTGGAATTAAGTGTTATCCCATTACGGTTTTGATTTGCATTTGTTTCCCTGATATTAGAGATGTTGAGCAATTTTTAATGTATTTTTGGCCATTAGTGCATCTTCTTTTGAAAAGTTTCTGTTCACGTCCTTTGCCCACTTTTTGTTGCTGCTGTTTGGTTTTTTTCTTGCTGATTTTCCTGTGTTCTTTATAAATTCTAGTTATCAGCCCTTTATCAGATGTGTAGCATGAGAATATTTTCTCCCATTCTGTAGGTTGTCTGTTTGTTCTCTTAATAGTTTCCTTGACTATGTAGAAGCTATTTAATTTGATCAGTACCATTTATGTATTTTTGTTGTTGCTGTGATTACCTTTGGGGTCTTCTTCATAAATTCTTTGCATAGGCCAATATTTATAAGCATTTTTCCAACATTTTACTCTAGAATTCTTATACTTTCATGCCTTAAAAAGATTGGATAGCCATATGTAGAATACTGAAACAAGATCTACACCTTTCATCTCTCACAAAAATCAACTCGTGGTGGATAAATGTTTTTAATTCAATTTCCATCTAGAAATTCCTAATTTTTCTTTTAGTTTTTGCAAAAAAGAAAAGAGGAAATAGACAATGTTCTAACTGTACCTGGTTTCTTTTAGTAATAATGTCAGTCTTCGGAGTATTTGAAAGACAAAAAGGGAGTAACACTGACAACCCAGGTGGAATATCATATAATATATTGATTTATCGATGGGTGAAATAGCAAAGAATAGGAACATCAGCAATGGAAATAAGTTGCAAAAGAATATTTCAGGCTTAGACAAGTTGTTACTTTATGTCAGTATCTTTGCTGTGGACTTCCTAGATGTATCCTTTAATTAATTTCCTATATAAAACAACACTTAGTATAATTCTCTCCTCATTTTACATAGACCAGAATTTGAACATATCTCTGTCACTTTGCAATACAGTGTTTTGAAAAGTCCCATTTCTCAGTATTTAGAGGTAGTCCTTAACAGAGAAAAATCTCTTACAATAGTGTGATTTACCAGAAGAGATATACCCTTTGTTTTGTTCTAAGCATTACTTGATTGGTTTGGCAGAGTTCTGTTGATATTCATGGCTGCTAGTTATTCAACCACACTCATCTAACTCGGATTTTTAGAAAATATATTTTTTTGTGGATTTATATCTTCTGTATATTCTACTACTATATATTTTGTTTTCTAGTGCTAAATTCCCTAACTACTGTTAAGAATTTGCATCATTCCAAGATATCCGTTTTCCTATTTGGCAGTGTTATTTGCAGAGTTTATTCTAAAGGCATTGCCTTGTCCTTTTAAACATCATAAAATATTTTAAACATTACAACATTTATAATATTTAAAAATCTATCAAACATTAAGGATTTCCTAGGAGAAGGGCTTAACTATTGATAAGGTGTGTTCAATGTATGGATTCTAAGCTAATGGAAGATTAAATTTTTAGTTTTTTCTTGAGGAAAATGAAGGCGTATTATAGCCATGTGTTTCCAGTCATGAGAGCCTACATTTTAGGTGATTGAAAATTTTTCACAATATTATCATCACATGTTCTAACTAAAAGACAAAATCTAGAGCTATGTCCCTGTGGAAGAATTAAATTGTTTTAAATAGCAAAGCTCTCTGCTTTTCGCTGTAGAAGTCTTGCCAGGGTGATTTTACTGTAGTGCCCTTTGACTGAAATGGCACCTTTGGGATCAAAACATACTCCCAAATGTGAGTAAAAGTTCTCCTTTAATGTTAATGTATTTTCCAGCTCTTTCTTATCATTTTTGCGCTGAAAACCAAAGGCCAGATTATCTTGACTTCTCTGCCAAGAGGACCTAATTTTAAGTATTTAATTCTCTAAATATACATTACTCTTCTAACATAAAGGCAGAAATAGAATCACAGAAACGAAGTAGTAAAAGGTCTTTGAGAGGTCACCAAACTTATCTGCCTATTTCAGAGGAGTTGGCTTTTTCAACAATCTGGGCACATAAGGTTATCTACATTCTTTAAAAGAAAAAAAATCTGCAGGGAAGAATATTACATAAGCAAACAAGATATTATTTCTGAAGAACTCTTTTTAAGCCCTTTTAATCATTAGTTTTCAAAATATTTTCACAAAGACTCACATTAAAACAACACAAAACCAAACAAACAAAATAAAACAAAAAACAACCCCCCCAAACTCAACCTGTCATAAACCAGTTCTCCCTCCCTTTTTCTGTCTCTACCCACCCTTAACATATTCACTCTCTCCCACTCACCAACATACCTTTTCTAAGATGTATGCTGATATTCTCCCTCCCTTTCTTTTTTCTGTTATTCTCTCTTCTGTCATTAATTTCATATGATAAGCATACAATTTGAAAATTAACTCTTTATCCATAGGGTAGTAATTTACTTGATTATGAGGCATGTATATTTATATCTCAAATAATGAATCTAATATTCTATGCCAATTATAGTATTTATAAATAGCATTATGCTCAATACAAAATGTTCATATGTAAGGCACCAGACATCCAGAAACAAAAAACAATTGTTTTTTTATTCATCCCTTTTGTACATCTCAGCACATGGCATCTTTTTTTTTAGATTTACTTTGAAGAAAAACATTGAACAAAGTTGATGTTAAGTGTAACCTTTAGTCTCAAATTATGTGTACTGTATATTGTTTTCTCTTTTAATTTTGGTTAATTCAGAATCTACTACTCTAAAATTTAAAAAAAAGTGACTGCATTGTCTTATATTTTATGTTGTTTGTCTGTGTGCATTTGCTTCAATTTACCAATTTTGTTAGAATTACTAGAGTTAAAAGAGACATAAATAAGACAAAAGCATGGATGTTTTAATCAAATACTTATTATTTGCTAGAAGATAATTAAATTATGTCCTTAAAAGTGTTACATTTTTTTAAAATATGATACCAAAGTGGAATAATAATTCAAACATTTAATGAAGCATATTTATATACTAGGCAGTAAAGATTATTTTTCTACTTGTTTCTTTACCTTGTTCTGTGTTTACTATATAAGAATAATTTGTATTTTTTCAATAGTATGATATTACATTTTTTTTGAGGGTAGAGGCTAAATTTACCAATTAGAAAAGTCCACCCTATATTTCCTAGTAGAAAAATGAACTTATGGGAAGAATATAATGTGTGTTAATTGATTTGAATATAATTAAATTTAACTGCAGTTATGTTTTCTTTTTAAACAAAAGTTTGTACAAAGAAGAAATGTGTAACATGGGAAAAGTAAGGTAGGATGTTTCTGTGCCATGTTTTTGAATGTGATTTTCAGGACCATAGGTGTGATTTATTCAATCTAAGAAAAAGTTTGGAAGGTTGACTTTTTAATTATGCCATTACACAGAAGTTATTTAACTATACACTCATAAAAAACTGTGTTTTTGACAGTGCTCACATAACTTTGTATATGTTCATTCCTGAAAAAATACAAAAATACAAACAAAAATGTTTCCAATTTTTGTTAAAGAAAAACTCATTCATTAATTGTAAAATCTGAGTTTTCCTATTAAAGTGATCAAGTTAATAATTTTCTAATGGACAATAACTAAAAATAACATTATATAATTGGAATACTTAATATTTTTAAACATATGATCTTTTAATGTTGATATTAAAAGGGAGATATAATATTCTCTCTATGAAAAACACAAGCTATACTTGTCATATATATAATAGATAATTTTTTCTCCTATGGATTCTATATCTGTTAGATATAAAATGATTTGGAATTTATTTAAAAATAAACAAACTATAATCAAAAGTAGATTTAAACTCTACTTAATAAAACATTAATACAGCAAAAACAGCCTTGACAAATGTTCTCCACTGCCCTGGAAGAAAGGACCTAGGTATAGCCCCACTTTTTATTTAGTATTGCCCTTTCAGGTTTCATTACACACAAGTTAATGATGTGCAAAGGAAAGGCTATGAGACAGAGTGAGCAGCGCGTAGTCCGAGTCCTCTCTTTATGTGCTTGTTAGCCTACCAATAGCTCCTGTTCTTGCTTGCTCTGCCTCTGGTTTCTGTTGATGGTGGGGCAGTCCAACCTTCAGTTTACCCAGTGTGGGGTCTATGCCTGTCTTAGGTAGTAGCTTTACCCAGTGGAACTTGCTCCAGCCTCCCTCACACATGCTCACTGATAGAGAAGTAACTAAATCATTCTCAGAGGAAGCTTTTTGGGACGCTCTCACTAGGCTCTTTGCTGATCCAGGGTCAACGTTTTCTTTGCAGTGAATTGGCTTAAACAAAGCCCTGCCACTGGCTTTCAGGAGTGAGCTAGGAAAATAGGGTATTTTTCCCTCCCTCTGTTACTCTCTGCCCCATCAAGTCCTGAGTAGCTGGGCCAGTCAAATTCCTAGGGCTAACTGTACTATCTCTTTGCATAGTTGATGTCTAGGAGCTCCACCTGTGATCCCTTTTCCTCAAATCACTACCTCATCCTGATATCCAGCCAGCTGTTTTACTTAATGTTCGGTTTTAACAATTTATGACAGGAGAGAAGAGAATATGAAAACAAATAAATAAATAAATATATATATATATATTAAAAACAAAGCCACCAACATTAGTTTGAATAAAGTGTTACCAGTTCCTTTTTTGTGTGAACATAAATGTTCAGCTATAAAAATCATGAAGCTTTCTTTATGTAATTAATTTTTATAATTGTCACTCAAGTTCAATGTGTTAATATTTTTTTCCATTTGTCATTTTCATTCAAAAAGTCTTGCTGTATTTTTGTTTTCTTTCAATTTTTAATTGTCTGGTTCAGGTCCTCCTCTTTACATGATCTGTTAGCCTATACTGACTTTCTTTCTCCTTTCCTATAGTCTTTGCTGATAAATTTTGTGTGACTGCTATTCAGTACATATCGTAAGTAGTTAAGATAAGGTTAAAATCATTAATGAATTGATCAGTGTCTTTTCATTTTATATTTTCTTTTATTTTGCCTAATTTTTTCTCTTTTTTCTTAGACTTTTTCACTATTATTATTGCTAAATGTTAAGGCTCAGTACCATAAGCCTTTAATTAGGATACTTCCCCCAAAGCTAATATTAGTCAACATTAGAACACATGGTGTCTCTTGAACTTTGGCATCAAAAGAAATTAATAATTTACCCTGAATGACATCTGTAGTCATCATCAGGCATGAAATTTCTAGTTTTATTGCACTCTCTGAGGATTGTGGAAATGAACTACTAAATCATGGTCACTTTAGGTTACATTTCTTCTTCTTTCATTTTTTAAAACAACACATTAAGCAATTCAATTCAAATTGTGTGTCATTCTAATTGGAACTGAAGAGCAATTAACTTTTCTGTGGCAAAATGTCAAGTACTTTTTTTTTTTTTACTCATCACAGGGAATTTGTCAAGATAAGTCTATAGCTTCATATAAACCAAATTTGTTGCTATTAATTGGTTTCTGTTTCACTTAGCTTATAAACTACTTTCACTATGACTAGGGATAACAACTAGGAAATTCAATAAGCAGTAACTGTGTTTTGCCACTTGACATAACATCACTTCTTATGAGTCAAGATCACTATATGTTCTAAATCAAAGAGAATTTTACCATTATATTAATAAAGAGAAAAGTGTAAAATGTTCTCTTTCTCACTTTAGTCCCAAGTTCTTCAAACTTATATTAATGAAAACTACTGTTTATGAATTATAAATAATTATAGTGCATGAGAGAGCAATATAAGTCTTATACAATGGAACCAAATAACAGATAAGAAATTATACAAACAGAATCTATATTATTTTTCTTCAAATGTATAATTGAATATATTCCCTGGCACCATTTAAGTTATAATTGAAAACAATCTGTTAGAAAACACTAGACTGGTCTCTCCTTTACTTCTTTCTTTTATTCTTCCTTCTTTTTCCTTTCCTCCCTGTTTTTTTATTTCTCTATCTTTTTTTATAGCTTTCTTTCCTCTGTCCATTTTCCCTCTGCAAAGTACTATCAAAAAGTGCTGAATTACTGAATTTTGTTGGCAATCTAAAGAAATACCCAGAACTTAATAAAGAAAAATGATATAAAATAAGATATAAAAATAGGTAGTACAGAAATGTGATATAAAATTACCAGGCAATCCAGATATATTTGATAATCTGAAGAGATATTCCTATTTAAAATTGAATATATATGTGGGGAAACAGAATATGAGGCATTGTTATACTGGTATACATAGAGATGAAGCTGTAGATGACTTATTATAGACTAACATCATATACACATTATAGAGAGGTTAAATTCAGAAACTACTTTGGTTATGTGTTAAATATGCTTTCATATTTCTAACAAAATCTTATATAGCATTAACTTATTAAATTATTACATTAGGAAAATGCATATTTTACAGCTGATAGTCTGACAATTATACTTATAGGTACAGAGGTCTAGTAAATAGTGAACATTTTGAGACATACAATTTAATCAATGTATTTCAAGAAAATGTATGGACAATCTCCCATTCATTTATTCATTGAATATATATTAATTCACCAGCTTTGGATAAGTTATCTGTGAGGGGTATTAGCTAACAAAATGTCACAGTGCCTCACCCCTAGGATGATAGATAGATATTTAACAATAAACAGTTTACACATTGACTACAAGCTTGGTGTGATATTTATCAGAAATGTTCAGGTTTATGAAACAGTGTACAATAGGGATCTGAAGTTGTCTTAAAGGTCAGTGAAAATTCCCTGAAGAAGAGTTGATTTACTTGAATGCTCAAGAGAGTAAAAGAGTTAACTTAAAAATGATACTGATGAATTAGTAAGAGAAGAGGGTGTGTGTAAAACACACCTGAAAAAAAGAAAGTTGAGGACCAAAATCCCTGAGGAAAATATCCCATTTATTACAGGAATTGAAAGAAAGTCAATATGTTAGTTGAATGCCTACAAATAGCCAATAAAGTGATGCTGGAATAGATTGGAAAGACAGAAACTAATTATTTAAGAAACCACAAGCCATGTTGATCATTTGTCTCTTTATGCTAAGAACAATGAGGAGAAAGGTATCACATTAGTCAGAGTTCTTCTTTAGGCAACTGACTTAAACTCCTCAAACTAGTTTAACCATAGGGAGAATTTATTGAATCACATCACATTACTACAATTGTATGATTTATATGTGATTATGAGAGACTGAATATACAAATGGACCATAACCAGGCCATATATGAAAATAGAACTCTGACCCACACCCTGTATCAACCTGCCCAGGAAACCAACACTTTATCTGAAGTCACCAGACCAGGATGCCAGCCTGCTCTAAATCACATATGCAGAAAGACATATTGTTATTGCTACGGACAATCCAGGAAACCAAAAAAACTCTGTCACAGCCAGCACCAAATAGCTAGGACTTGATGAATCACTAGAAGCTTCCCTAATTTTTGTCCCTACTTTCAATATAGGACCAATCAGAGAAAGCCAAATATGCACCCTTAATCAATAATGTAACCAATAAAGTGCTCTGCTTTAGTTAGCCTGCAGACATTTTCCCATATCAACAGCCTCAAATTTGGACATACCTGACGCCTTCACTTTCCTTCCACTATAAAACTTCCCTACACTATTGCCTGCCTTGAGTCTCGGCCAAAATGCCAGTGACAGTGCTGACTCCCCTGCTACAATAAGTTCAGAATAAATAGCATTTACTTCCCTTCATTTGATTGTGCTTTATTTATTTTCTCAAGTGAATACAGGGACTAACAAAAGCAATCAGTAATCTCTCTCTTTCACTTCCTCCCTCTATTTCCATTTCTCAGATCAACTTTATTTTATTTTCTTTCACATGACAAAGTTGTTCACAGGTAAGTCAAAACTTATGCTATCCTACAGTTGGAAATCACAGAGAAATATGAAAGTAGATGGATATACACAGACCTAGGAAAATGTATAGTGCAAATTTAGTCCTATCTTAGGGCACAGGTCCATTTCTGCATCAATAATTGCTTCTATGTGAGTGAGTCCATTTTATTTGTTGCTGGACTTCATACAATAGATTGCTATATTGAGTGGGGAAAGATGACTATTACATTTTAATTTTAGATAAACAATAAACATTTTGAAAATATAATCATAACCCATAACACAATATATGAAAAATATTTGCTGATTACTTCACATTCAAGTAAACTTACTGGTACAATATGGTTTCCAGAAAAAAAAAATTCAGCTGAAAATTTAGTAGGATGTCATTAAAGATTTTAAGCAAGAAAACAAGATGTTCAGATTTGAATTTGAAAAAAAAAGACTGTTTGCAAAGTCTCAGAGACGTTAGCGGAGTTCCGAGAGAATATAGGATATCGATAGAGAGGCTATTGCAGCACATGAGACAAGACGTAAGTGGTTTCAACTGGAAACCAAAAGGATGAAGACAAATACATCAGATGTGAGGCAGTAAAATCAATAGAAGTCTGTAATTGTTCGTTGTTAATTAAAGTGAGTAAACTTAGATTATAATTAAACTGTTAGAATTTTTAAAAACTTAGCAGATGAAATGGATTCAAGGTCACTTTGTAAATTCAATTTTATTTTTATAAAGCAACTACAAACAATCCAAAAACATAAATATTATAAAACTATAATATTTAGAGTAGCATCATAATCAACACATATCTAAAAATACATCTAATAAAACCTGTGCAAGACCTCCACACAGTAAAACACAGTTATTGAGAGTAGTTACTGAATGGTTAATAAAATGCAATCACTCATCCTATTTATTGATTAGACCATCAATATTGTAAAGGTGGAATTATTACCATATTTTTATATAAATATGAGGCAACCCCAATTAAAATCCCAGAAGGAGAATTTTTAATGTGAAAATGTACAAGTTGGTTCTAAAACAAATATAGAAATACAAAGTGCCAAATATAGCCAAGACAATAAAATGTACACAGTAGTTGAATATACTCTACCTGATTTTAAGGCGTATGCTAAAGAAGTTCAGAAAACTGGTATTGACACGAGGATAAACGAATAGTTCAGTGAAAAAAACTAGAGTCCTAAAGCAGAACCAAGTACATTATTCAAAACAAGCCAGTCTTGCACAACAGAGTTAACATCCTTCTCTCTAGTAAAGGGCTCTAATTTAAGAGAAGTTCAATAAAGCGTTCGCTATCCATACGAAAAACACGAAAACCTGAACTTTTGTTCACTACAAAGTCAAGGACCGTATGCAGAACTGTAGATATATATGTGAAAGAAAAATAGAAATAAAGTGTGTGGGTGATAATGTCAGGTTTAGTCTTTTTCTGGGTTCTGGGTTCTTGGTGCACTCATGGCTGAAGAATGACCAGACATACCAAAATAAGGGAAGCGTGAGGTGAAATTTATTGAAATGGGGAAAGATGGAATTGTGGAGCAAGAGAAGGAAATAGGTTTATGAAGCAAGATATATACTCCACAGATGAAGACCAGATCCCTTGTTGTAGCAGCAAAGAGCAAGGGGAAGGGGCAGAAAAGGGGCCTGGGTATGGTCTGCATCTTGTTTTATAGTGCCTGAATCGGAACCTCCCTCATGGTTCAGAAATCACAATGACACCACTTTTATTGCACAGTTAGGAGCTGCATGACGTGAGTCTTACTACACATATGGGTTGTTCTAGGTGACTTTCCAGACTCTATTGTGCCTATGCAGCTTGGCTTGTGGACTAGAGAGTCCTCTGCATTCTTTTGCAGTTGGCATGCTAAGTAAATTCATAGGGTGTCACCTTCTCCCCCAGGTTTTGGCAGTTGTTCTGGACAGGAGTAAGGTGGGGCAGGACCATGATGGGGGCCTGGGGAGCCCATCCTTGTCCTTCTTCCCAGGTGAGGCAACTATAGCAAGATAAGACATCCATTTTCATCCCTAGGAGACAGGGAATCCCTTGGTATCTACCTAACAATAAAATATGAACATATAACTATTACATTTGTATTAAGAATGATTCTTAAATAGGACACAAATATACTATATATGAAACTATTAAAAATATCTAACATTAAAATTAAGAAATTCTCTTTATCAAAATATCCTACTGGAAAAAAGATAAAGTTATAAAGAAAGAGATTTTTGAAAAACACATAACCACTAATAGGCTTATGTCTAATACAATTTTAAAACTATAGAGGATAGAAATATATATGACAAAATATTCTATGTTTTATGTGAAGTAGTACAATATTAACTCTAAGTAGACTGTAAAGAGTTATAGATGCATATCAAAATCCCTAGAGTATCACAAAAGTATGTAAGCTTACATAGCTAAAAAACAAATATATTAAAATTGAATTCTAAGAAATCAAATGATTCAATAAAGACAGGTAAGGTGAAACAGAAGAACAAAAATTAAAGTCGATAAATAGAAGTCAAATAAAACAATGATAGACCTACAGCCAAACATATCAATAATTGCATAGATATTAATGGACTAAACAATTGAATTAGTTATTGCAGTCAGAGAGTTCCAGTGGCCTTTTTTTCCTATTTTTTCTTTAATAAATTACAATGTGTTCAATGAAGATCTTTATTATAACAATAAAAATATGAAAACTAACTCATTCACTTACATTGTTTTATTTCCTAAATAATAATTATTTATAGAGATTTATGTGGTAGGCACTAAGGAAAAAAAAAATAAAACTTCTTTATAAACTAATCAGCAGTTTTGTCAAACAGGCAGCATATTTTCCCCCAAATTCGAGTCAATTGCTTCATGCTCAGCAATTATGCAAAGAACTTGGGTGATTTTCATTTTTGTTAGTCAAAATAGAGTAAGCAAATAATGTACTTTCTTCAACAAAATGCTATGTGGATGGGTAACAGAATTTTATACAGAATCAGGAGAATCTCAAACTAACAGTCATGTGAATACCATGAAAAAGTTGTGAAGATAAGTCTGTTGTTGGGGATAGAGCAATCTCATCCATTCATCTAATTTGGAGAAAACCTCTTATTTGAATTTCTCCTCAAATTTTGTTCTTTTATGTAGCAATTATGTCTTCCATACTGATAATAAAAACACTCTAATTTGTACTGATTTTCCTGTAATTTCTTCTTTCTCTTTCAGAATGCTTAGTGAACATCATCATTGTTAGAAATAAACTAGGCCTTAGAATTCTTATTCACACATTGAATAAGTAATTATCTTCTCTAGGTAAAATATATAGTCTTTTAGATTCATTTGTTTGTTGCTTTTGGAGATCCTTTATGGGGTAGAATATAAGCATACATTAAAAAAGGACTATTTTAGTTTGATTTTCTCAATGTTACCTTCTTGAAATAAAAGAGGAAGAAAATGGGGGGAGGGGAAAAGGGCATTTATTGAAACCTTAAAATCTATACCCCCATAATATGCCGAAATAAAAAAAAAACTCAAAAAAAAGAGGAAGAAAAGAAATGGCAAATATAGGCATACTTCAGAAATATTGCAGATTCTCTCTAGACCACTGCAATAAAGCAAATATTACCATAATGCCATTCATACAGATTTTTTGTTTCCCTAGTACATATAAAATTTATGTTTACATTAAATAAGTGTTCGATATTATTGTGACTAATAAATGTACATAGATTAATTAAAAATAGTGTATTGCTTAAAAATATTGATCTCATTACTAGTGGAGGTCTTGCTAGTGGGGGTTGTTAAAGGTTGGGGTGACATGTCAATTTCTTAAAATAAGGTAAGAGTGAAGTTTGTTACATTGACTCTTCATTTCACAAAATATTTCTCTGTAGCATGCAATGCTATTTGATAGGATTTTACCCAGAGTAGAACTTCTTTCAAAATTTGCATCAATACACTTAAATACTGCCACTCCTTTATTAACTACGTTTAAGTTTATTTAATAATCTAAATCCTTTGTTATCTTTTAAAAAATGTTTACAGCATTTTCACTAGGAGTAAATTCCATCTGAAGAAACCACTTTCTTTGTATGTCCTTAAGAAACAAGTCCTCATCAATTCCAATTTTATCATGTGATTACAACAATTCAGTCACATATTCAGGCTTTAATTTATAATTCTGGTTTTCTTGCTCTTTCCACCACCTCTGCAGTTACTTCATCCACTGAAGTCTTGAATACCATAAAATCCAAAGCTCTTTACAAAGAACTGACTTCATCTGCAAGACAGTGGGGAAGCTTCACCTTAAAGTGCTCTCAAAAGTAATGGAGGTTGTAATTGAAAAGTAATTAAGAGACTAGAAGTATCCTTAAAGATAGAAGTTAGCCATAGGCCACCTAATTTTTCAGGAGAAATCAAGGGAAGAGGCATCTAAAGAGAGTCCTCCTACAGTCAGAACAAATATAAAACACTAACCTTAAAAAGGTATTTCTATTGTACAAAAAGAACCAGAAATTAATTAAGAAGATCTGTGGAGCAATTTATGTCCCTGTCATTATTTAAAACAATAGAGTCATCAGCAATTTATTAGTTTAGCTTGCCAGATAAATGTGGTCAGATTAAGGCGTAGTCAAAGAGTCATTGCTATAACCATTGTCATCCCAGGGTGATTTGATTGTATGCATATCCAAGACTTCTCTCTCAGATGAGGAACATTAAGTTTTACACTGTAGGAAATGGACTTTACCAATATAATCCAACCTGTCAATAAACAAAATAAAAATGTAAACAACTAATAAATCTCAGAGTAGGAGGGATCAGGATTCAGAGTTACTACATTATCTAACATGTCCAGTATCCAACAAAAATAAGAATTAAATCAAGCAAATAAATAGGAATGTCTAACTCATACATTGTGTGGGTGGAGGGAAAGAAATAACAGAAATTGCCTGTGAAATTGATGAGATGTTATCTTCGATAGATAGCTATTCAAAATAGCTATTATAAATATGTTTCAAAAAAGATATGGACAGTGGCTCATATCAACAAATATAGGATGTGAATAAATACATAATTATTTTTAATAAAGAACCAAATGGAAATCCTATATTTGAAAAGTACAATAGCTGAAAAAATATTAACTAATCGGGTTTAACAGTAAGATTTGACTGGCAGAAAAATAAATAAGCTTGAAAATAAATTGATGCAGAGTTTTTAATCAGGACTACAGAAAGAAAAAAGAATTCTGAAAAATAAACCAAAGAGTAATATGGGACAACCTTAAGGATACCATCATACATGTTTGAAGAGTATCCAAAAGAGAGAAGAGAGATAAAGGAGCAGAAAACAAATATCTGAAGAAATAATGCCCAAGAATTTCTAAAACTTTTTTTTTTTTTAAATCAAATCATGTTACAAAATAGACTACTTAAAAGCAACTCATTCTGAAACACTAACATTTTCTCACTTCTCCATATTTAGGAGAAAAGCATTTCTTATGAAATGCTTTTCATGATTACTGGCCCAGCAAATGACATCCAGAAAAATTTCAGTATCTGTGCTAGAATGCAGGGACTATTTTTATTCTTCATATATGCTTTTTCAAGCTTGAAAATTTATTATCAATAAAAACCTACCAAAAAGGCTAAAAAACACAACTCTGTGTAATGAGTTGGAAAATATGTGGAATAGCTGAATTATTAGTGTAAGAATTCTGGGAATATAATTGTTAAAAGCATTTTGAAAAGCCATTTGGCAATAGCTACTAAAAGCAAACATATATATAACCTCTGGCCCACGAAAATCGCTCCCAGAGATATATCTAAGAGAAATACATAAATATATGCAGTATAAGACATAGACAGGAATTTGCATAATAATATTCATAAATCTTCAAACTGGAAACAACTCAAATTCCTATCAACTGTAGAATAGAATAATGGTGTTAGAAAAAAAGAGATTTAAATAAATAATGCATCTTATAATCATATGATTTATCTCCATCTTCCTTGTCAGCTTGCCAAAAGTCTCAAATTAGTTTGTTAAAATAGTACTAAAAGATAAAGAATGGAGAGGTAAATAGCTTACTTTTTAAAAATAATTTACAAACACTTTATTTTTAATGTAGAGTACACCTGAGTATTACTTTCAGATTAAATGCTTAAGGCAAAATAAAAATAAATGAATAAATAGGCTGGTTCACTGTCTTTCCCTATTAATTTTATGATACCTTGTTCCTCTTTATGATATAGCCTAATAGGTTTTAAAATCTATTAAAATCTAAATAAATATATTCCAAAATTTTTGCTCATTTCTAATATGATACTCTATATATTTCTGCCAGTTAAAAAACTCAGTTGACATTTTTCTCTTTTATTTTATAGTGAAATATTTTATCTAACATTAGAAATATTTAGAGGTTTTATTTACCATAGCACTTAAGAAATATAACATAAAAAGATTATAGTCAAAAAGGAAACTAAGTATTATTATCCACTTATATAAATTGTGAAACTGCTATAGAATTGTTTACTAATTTGTTTAAGGACCAAGAAAGGAGAAAATGAATTACAGGGACTAAATTTATATTATAAGAATTACTATCCTTAAGTTTTAAATTTCCTTTCTAGACCCAACAAAACTAGGATTATTTAAAAATTTTTTCATTCTCCTTAGTTTGGTAATAAGATCTTGGAGTTAATTCTGGGTGGTTTTCATATATGAATCTGACTCTACCTCCCCATGTTTTTCAGCTAAGAGGAATGTACATACAAGGCTAATCACTAAATGAAAAATAAAATCTATCCAGTTAATCCTCCTTTGGCAAAACTTCCAGCTTCCTTCTTATAATAGTACTACAAAATGATGCAACCTAGTGGATAGGGAGGGTGGTACCACCGATCATAAATGATCTTACTATAACATTGATACACACATAACATGTACACACACCATACACACACACATTGAGACAAGCATGGAAAATTGTCTTGCATTCAGGGATTTAATGAAGCTCCCAAACATTACAGGCTCTACAACAGAATGAAGTTAAGAAAATAGTTATACTATGTTGTTTATCATAGTCACCTAATCACATGAGCTCCTAACAGCTCTGATCTTTAACCTTTAATGAGATACCATCTGCATGCTTCCTTTCAGAAAGGTCTTCAGGATGGTAAAATTCCCTTTCTTGGTTCCTTTCACTCCTTTTTTAATACTTTGTTTCTCTGTCTTTTGAGACAGCCTCTTCTAAATCATTAAATATGATCTATTCTTCATTTAAATCCATCTTTTAGTCTTTCGATTTTATTATATTTTCATCGTGCCACAATTGTACTCCTTAATATTTTTCTTAGTTCCCAAGCTAAGAGAACTTCAGAATTTTATTTTCTTCCATGTTTTCCCAGGTTATGAAATATTTCTTTTCTTTATTCTGTCTTCACTATATTAGATGTCAAAAACTGTGGAAGTATAAGAAAACCACAATATTTTTGCAGGGACATGTACATATTATATTCTCTTTGTGAGGTACATAATGAAATGGAGCAGTAAGTCTCAAAATTATCATTAAAGCAGCTGTTCACCATTATGAAAGTGAGAAAAATTTTTTTTAAATTTCCATAGAGCAGTGGCTACCTTAATTATGGATGGGAAGTAAATATAGAAATATGAGTCAGGGTCAAGAAAACAACAGGTCTTTCTTCAGTAACTAATTAGCTGAAGCAAATATTTTTCTTTTTTTAACATTAATAAACATATACTTTGCACCTAAAAGATGCTGATCATTTTATAAAAACTGGATATTTAACATTTAAAATACATGATCCCTCTGTTGAAGATGAGAAAAATATTTAACTAATATAGTCAATATTTAGTTCAAGAAGTTGACGAGGGTGGCGATGGCCAATTATAATATTCTTATTTTCCTTTTATTTTATGTTTATTACATGCAAAAATTTATTGTTTGGTTCATTTTTGATATATCCAGAAAATCTGAGGTACGTCTTTTTGTGCTGGTATGTCAAATAAATAATAATATTCACTACCTTATATCCAAATTATAAATTAAATAAATGCAAATATCATAGCAATCAGAACATTTACATTAGAATTTTAGATATATTATAGCTCGATTGGTACCTCTTCATTGGAAGTCAAACTGGAGTCAGAAAAGCGATAGACAACAATTAATTTAAAAGGAGAGGAGAATGGCATGTTTATAAAGCATGAGAGGCAATCATAGAGACAATACATATGACGGCTAAAGGTCATGTACTTGCAGCCAGTCACAGTGAATTCAAATCCTGACTCTGACACTTCCTACCTATGTCACCCTGGGCAGGTTACTTCACTGGTCAGTGTCTCATTTTTTTCAACTGTACAGTAATGATTATAGTAGTAGGTACATACAGAGGTGCTTCAGAGGTTAAAGCTGTTCACTTCAATTTCTCATCCATCTTAAGAACCAATCAATCAGTACTGTCAAGTTATAATATCCTGACACATTTTTTTCTACAGATGGAATATTACCATTTCAGAGACCATCGTTACTGAGCATATGAGCCAGGAAATCCCTTTATTTAATAGTGTCAAAAATAGATCGCTAACTTGGGGCTTTATAGCTTCATTTTGCTCTGCTTCACTCACTGCCTTATTCACTTAACAATCTTATCTTCAGAGAAGCAACAACACAATAATCAGGTTTCAGTTAAGTAAGTTGCCATCCCATTTCAGTTCTACCTTTCAGAGATTTTACCCAGGAGACTGCACTGATGTGTCGGGTATTGTCAAAATTATCAGTTTCAGATTTTCATTTAAAAATTGCATTTACTCTCAAAGAGTGCCATTAAGGTCTATTAAATTTGGATTTTACCCTGAGTGAATATACCCTACTCTTCTTGAGCATTATTGAGAGTCATCTAGAGCAGGGCAAGAACTGTGGGCCAAGCAAGGTTTGCAGGGCAGAGGGACAGACTGAAAAAATGCAGACCACCAAGCACTACTCATTTTGCAGCCTCTTATCTGCTATATTGTATCAGAGATCTAATGAAGCCTGTGTCTGCCTTGTTCCTGAATGGGCCAGATAATTCATCTAAACAGCCTTCTTACAGTAGTTCCCTACTCCAAGTGGTCAGATGGGAGTTCCAGACCAGAGTTGTCTCCCAGAACGATGACACAACAGCCAAGTTTATTGGTGTGGCTGCAACCACAGTTGGTGTGGCTGGTTCAGAGGCTGGTATTGGAATGGTGTTTGGCAACTTGATCTTTGGGTATGCCTGGGACCCATCTCTTAATCAGCAGCTCTTCTCCTATGCCATCCTGGGTTTTACCCTGACACTATGGGGATCTTATGTTTGATGGTTGCCTTCCTCATCGTCTTCACCATGTGAGACTCCATGGGGGTCACCTATCTGTCCCTGCTGCTGGGACTTCACGCCATTCGTGGTGCTAGGGTGTGCTAAGCTTTACCATTAAATAGAATGTTTCTCTAGGAAAAGAAAGAGAGAGAGACAAAGAAAGTTACTGAATTCTTTGTTTCCTAGAGTCAACTACAAATATACTAGTATAAAAATAAATAAACCTGAGTGATATTTTAAACTTAAAATTTTAATTTTGCATATATCACCAATGTAAAACATTATATTGATATGTTTGAGAAGTTTATAAATGAGTCCCAAATACTGTGCAGAGTAGAAATTATGACATTTATTACTCTGTTAATGGCCTGGGACAACGTAACAATTATTCATTCTACATAAATAACAAAATGTTGCCTGCATTTCTCACTTTGTGTTGATAGCATCATATGGACTATGTTGATTATAGATGATTTTACCTGTTCAAAACGTGTCCAAAGGACCATGGAAGAAATTTATTGATTCAATCCAATTCAATTTTCTCCAAACTATCAGTATTTTATCTTAGTTTATAGCTTCCAAAAAATTCATTTTTTTCTCGTTTTTGGTTTGAATGACTTTTTCTCTGGGTTTTACTTGATAATATATGTGAACAGTACAATAAGATGTCATTCTTGATTTCTTCCTTCCGTAATAGGGAAAACCAGAGAAGTGAAAAATGAAGTAATCTAAGCCTGCTAATAAATCCTCAAATGACAAGTAGAATTGAAATATCACACACTGATTCTGCAGCCTCTTGAGTTATGTCTCTAGTGGAGCCAAAAGGCACAGAATTTCTACCACATCAGGCATGTATCATGTAATCTAAGTTCCACACAACATTTGAGGCCACTGATTTTCAGACAGGCTAAAAATTTAGTAGGAGAAAAATGGTACAAGTATAGACTACTTTTCTAACAATTATAGAATAATTTTGTTTCAAATAATGTTTCATAATCACATATCTTATTCAATTCACTTACTTAAATTGATGTGACATTTACAAATATTATTGTGTGCTATGTAAATTTACCTTCCTGAGGGACTATATTATTTTTTCAGAATTCCTGAAAAATAGTCACACTCATGTTCCTGAGAAAAATTTAAAGTAATGTCTTTGTTGATTGATGACATTATTATTTTCATTACCGTAGTCTTTATTTTCATAAATAAAGCCACAATTTAAAAAAGCCTTCACTAACCATTTGTACTATAAAATTTACATTTCAGCAGTTATACTATGTAAGAAGAAATAATAAGGGCTGTGGTATAAAAAAATTTGTGTTCCCATCGTGAGATACTGAGTGGGTCCTGAATCTTGATTCATTTATTTGTAAAATAAATAATGGAATAGATATCTATGAGATGTCTTTCAGTTCTACATTTCACAGTTTTGATTTTACCAGCTTCTAAGTATGACTTTTCTAAGAGTATGTTACTTAATATTGTGTCCTCTGTTCTGGCAATGGAAGGGGACCCTTTAGGAAAGAATGATTCATAATTATTAGTCATAAGTTAAGGTCTAAGAAAACAAAACACATAGGTTTAATAAGCTACAAAAATTACACTTCTCAGTTTTATTTACATAGTCATACTTACTTATTAGAAATAGTTTGGAAATAGAAGACTGTAAAAGGGAATGGAATACATGTTGTTATAGCAGAGTTTATAAAATTCCATGAAGAGGATAGACACTGAAAATTCTTAGAATTGCCCTATTCCTGTGTAATCTTCCCAATTAAAGGGTGGTGGGAGATCAGAGCAGATTTTCAGTGTCTCTAGTAAATCACCCTGATCCTCATCCTAAAGCTGCATAAGCAGGTGATTTTGCCTCTTATGAAAATTGCCATTGTTCTATATCGAGTTTTCAGATTTTTCTTTTCCATTTTTTAAAAATAATTTTCCTTTTATTTCTTCATATTATGGGGGTACAAATATTGTTAGGGTTACATATATTGCCCCTGCCACCCATCCCCCCCACGCCATGCCAGAGCTTCAATGTCCAACTCCCAGGTGGTGCACACCACACTCATTATGTAAGTATACACCCTTCCCTTCCTCCCCCCTCCCACCTGCCTACCTCCCGATAACAGGTTTTTTTTTAGACATTTTGGTTACATTGTATATCTTTACCTCTCCATAAAAAGGGTTAGAGGAAATCTCTTCCCTCCCCCACAATGGTCGCCACATTCCTAAGATGTGGGTCTCCCCCCACAATCCCTGGTGAGCACTACCACTATTTGAGCACCATAGTTTTAATCAGTCAGTACCAATTTGATGGTGAGTAGATGTGCAGCCCATTTTCCAGATCTTGTGTCTCCTCGCTTTGTATAACAGGCTTAAGCTTAATCCAGGATAGCATAAAGGGAGCTAGTTCACTGTCGTTTTTAGAATTGAGTAATATTCCATTGTGAGCATATAACAAATTTTAGTTATCCACTCATGAATTGACGGGCACTTGGGTTGTTTCCATGTCCCTGCAATAGTGAATTGTACTGCCATAAACATTTGGGTGCAGATGTCTTTATAATAGAATGTCTTATGCTCTTTCGGGTAGATGCCCAACAATACTACTGCTGGGTCCAATGGTATATCTATTTCTAGCTGTTTGAGGTATCTCCAAATTCTTTTCCACAAAGGTTGCACTAATTTGCAGTCCCACCAGTGTCATTTCAAGATATAAGTATTTGAGAATGCCACACATAGAGAGCTAGAGGATTTCATAAATGAAAGATATTTTCTCCTGATAGAATTTATCTTTAACGTGGCATATGCACAAGACAATTTACTATTTGTATGCTTTATCTGTGGTTTCTTGGACAGAGATTTTAAGATATGTATAGAATAGAGAATTTTCTGGACAGATACAAGAAAAGGAAAAGTATCATAGAATCTAAATGTATATAATAAAACCTATAAAAATGTAATGCCATTGTTTTATTTGGTAGTATTTTTAATTTTTTTAATTTCAGAATATTAGAAATGAATTAATCATTTACATGTTTATATATAGAGAGAGAGTGTAGTGTATTTTAATGTATTTAATGTAGTGTATTTTAATGTATCCCCCAAAAAGGAAGCTCCTACAATGTGAAAAATGACATAGATTGAAATGACCCAGCATGTGAGAAATAATAATACATAAGCTAGTGTGCTATTATAGGGAAGTTTTTATCTCTGTTCAAGATTTGAGAGAGAGAAGAGCTGACACTTATGTGAAGACTTAGTATTGTGTTTTAGATAAGAGTTAAGAAAAAAAAATTGAAAACTTTATTTAAATAAGTAAATTATCATGTCATAAATATCATCATCAATGAGAAGTAATTTTTTATTCCCATATGTTTTTGTAAAATACAAAAATGTGTATGGGCATTTTTTTTTTTTTTTTTTTGGAAACTAGGAGAAAAAAAGTTGCATTGAAGATTACCAAATTCCATTTCAGTCATCATTTTGTATTTTCTTTTTTTTTTTTCTTCCTTTTTTTTTTTTTTTTTCTTTTTTTTTTTTTTTTTTTTTTTTTTTGAGACAGAGTCTCACTTTGTTGCTTGGGCTAGACTACCATGGCGTCAGCCTAGCTCACAGCAACCTCAAACTCCTGGGCTCAAGCGATCCTTCTGCCTCAGCCTCCTAAGTAGCTGGGACTACAGGCATGTGCCACCATGCCTGGCTAATTTTTTCTCTATATTTTTAGTTGTACTGTTAATTTCTTTCCATTTTTAGTAGAGGATGGGTCTCGTTCTTGCTCAGGCTGATCTTGAACTCCTGACCTCCAGTGATCCTCCTACCTCAGCCTCCTGGAGTGCTAGGATTATAGGCATGAGCCATCATGCCCTGCCTATATTTTCTACTTTTGTGGTTTCTGACAATGCAAAAGCAGTAATGTTGCATGTGGATAGAAGAATTTAAATTCTGATCCTGGATCTTAGGATTATGTGACCTTGGGGAAATTACTTTAACTCTCTGTCAGAGCCATGGACTCCTCATCTGTCTAAGTAAAGATAAATATATTATACTGTGTGACAGTTGTGATAAATATACACACATATACTTACACAAATATACATATATATAAATACACACACATACACACAACACAGCAACAGTAACACGTGCTCATTAAGTTTAGTATAAAACCTTGGTTCTCAGATGTTATAGACTCTCAAAAATTGTTTCAAATTAGATGATATATAAAAGCATTTATAGTTAATGAAAAATTATCTGTGGATTGAAAGCTAAACACGACTGTACATTTTTAATTACTATTCCCAGAAGCCTGTTTCAGTATCTCGCTTTAATTTTAATTGAAAGGATTTACCTGACAGATGACTTTTGAAACACATTATGTTGATCCGATTAAGTTCTGCTTGCATAAGATTAAACTTGACCGACACTGGCATTAGCTATTTTCACCTTTCTTTTCACTAACGCTTTGACAAAACTGTTCCCAGAGTGACACCTATGTCCTCTAGTTTGTTTCTGGTCCAGGGATCTAAGAGAGAAATATTAAATGTTTTACATGTTTTGACATATTTTGGTATGCTTTAAAAAAAGGCTCTGGTTTTGTGAAAAAGTAGAATTAAATTTCAAAATATACTTATTCTTGATATAATAAATCCTTGATATAATAGCTAATTATGAAGCAGGTTAAATTTCCATTTGTGCAGCTACTAAGTAATAAGAAAGACATTGGGCACAATACTTGTATTTTACTTTTTTTGGAAAATGAATATTCTCTGAAAATTTATATGGCAATTATTCATCATTTATTTTAAGTTCCTCAAACTAGGATTTATTTTAAATTCTAGATATTTAGGTATCTGAAGGTATTTCCATTATTAATATTTCACATTTTTAAAAGAACTGTTTCTAAAATAAGGAATTATTAAATAATTCACCAATTTCCATTTATCTACTTGAAGTAACTTTCACAACTAATCTGTTGGATTAAAAATAAAATTATTATAGTTCAGTTAAAAATATCAAATTATGTTTATGCCTGAAATTAAATCTTGCATAATTTTTTGTCTGTTATGTATGTGAATACATTATGAAAATCCAAGACATAATAATAATTAGTCTAAATCTTAAAAGTTCTGATTTATATTTGTTATATTATTTCTAAATTTACTACATATGGGCAATATGTTGAAATATCATATAGATATATGTAATGTGTACATTTAATATAACTTTATCCATTTTGTGTATGTCCATTAAGGGAGTCAGCCATTCTTAATTTCTACACACAATATCAAGATCTTCTTAAATTTGACAAATATTATATTGTTTATATGTGTTTTACTTTATAGGTTAAAATTTCATATTTATTATGTCCTGGACTTCAATGTTATCAAATTTAATGTAACTAACATATTTTATGAATATCTTTCAATTTATCTTGTTGCTCTGTGTATGACTAGTTTTTTTCATGCACAATTCTACACTAATTATGATACTGTACTCATGATGGGATATACTGATATGTTACATATTTTTACATTAGGCCTATGTTTCTTTATTGAAACGCAACTATGTACTTTGGGCATATTGGGCCAAAATTATTTGCAATCATTTGTAAAAGCAAAATGCAAAAATTGAATTACATTATGTAAATATAGAAAATAAATAGCCAAATACTATTAATGCTGGTCTTTCTGTAAGAAATTATAATCATACATTTTTTTAGCAAATTTCTATTTGGAGAGACTGAGCAAAAGTAATTTAAACACACTTTCAAAAATGTTATGCTAATTGAAATCTTTTAATACATTTGTGTCGTCTTTGAGATCATTCAACTGACCTTTGAAAATAAAGAAGCAGGCTGATTGAAACACCTGCATTTCATGTGCTATTATGAGGCTGTGAGAGCTATTCCCTAGGTTGAGGACTGAGGACAGAGTAATAGTAGATGGCTAAGACATTTTTGTGATTAATGGAGAGAACAGTAATCAGAGGTACATTTTAAGAATAATTTTTTTTATCTGTGATACAGAAAATGGCCTAATCTATCTAATGACAAGTTAAATTACAGTCAACATCTGTTTGACCTTAAGATATATTCCTTGAGTGAATAAATAGTCACTCTTATAGGATATGTGGCAAGTATTGTACTTTGGTTGGAGATAACCTTGAAAAAGGAGATATTTTCAATGTAATTTTCAAAATACGTAAAAAGATTAAGAGAAACAATGAAAAGAGCATTCTATTCACTGCTTAGGATGTCAGCTATTAATAAGCAATGCATGTTATTTAAAACAGTGAATATGTAGAAGATCAAGAGATACATTTAAAGTTTGTGTTCTAATAGAGATGACAAAAGTGTTGGCATTTAAACTATACAAATATTGACAACAAGAAAACAATCAAATCTAATAGAGAATTGGACAAGATAAATGAAGAGAAATTATACTGTAAAACAAATCTAAGTAGTCAACATAAGATGGCACCATGGTCAAATTAACTGATATTAAAGGATGCAATTAGCACAACAATAATATATTACTTAATACAAATAGAACTGTCAAATTATAATATATCTCTATATAATACATAGTTTTTGGCAGGAGTGAGAGGAAAATGGTGCTTTTATATATCACTGAGTGACGTATAAAGTGCTAGTAGCCATTTTAGAAGGCAATGTACAAACAGATATTAAAATTCAAAATAGGACCAAAACCCATCAATCTTATTCCATACAATGAAATGCATAGAAAAAAATTACCAGAATGAACTCATAAGAGCATTTATTGAAACATTTTTATACAAATAAAAAATGGAATCTGTATGATAAAAGCTGATAATGTATGCTAGTTATATTCTATGAAATATTACTCAGTCATTAAGTAAGCTGGTTTATTACTAATCATTATTATTACTAGGATACTTGGGAATATTTTCACACTATATTTTGGGACAAAAGAAAGCAAGATGTATGAAAATGTGTAGTAAATCCCATTTTTGGAAATGATAATGCCAAAGAAATTTGTCTTTAAGTTTGCTTCTGAACAAATCAATAATTGGTGTATGGACACAACGAATGATGTGAAGAATACAACTAAGCTTTCAATACTGATTCTATTCCTGATAATATGAAAGGGAGAAAGCAAGAGGAGAAAGTTAATGTGAATCTATTGCATTATATACTGTGTTCTCTCCTCACTTTTTAAAAATTTCATATGCCATGCAATTTCTTATTTTTCTCCTATAAGGTATTATGACTTCTCAGAAATAACATTTGGCTGTTTTGGAAACTCGACCTTTTATATATTCCTGGAATGATTAGGAAACTTTTGTGGTTGCAAAGCCTTTTTAAGTCAAAAATTGTATGCAATAAGAATATACAAACTTTATGAACAAGCAATTCCACTCCTAGGTATATAACCTAGAGAATCATATGCAAATATCTCTATGATTGTAGAATATATTTAATCAGGAAATTGTCGACATAGTCAATAATAAGCATAAAGAGCCCAGATGTTCATCAGGATTAAAATAGGTGGATAAATATGAAAATATTCATAGTAATTAAATATTATTTAACAACATAAATGAAAATGCCTACATGCAACAATACAGATCAATCTTGCAAACGTATAATTGTGTGAGAATGGCGTTTTGTAAAATGATGCATGCAATGTGATTTTATTTATACAATATTCAACAACAAGCAATAGTCATCTGTATTATTTAGGGATGTTACATATATTAATACATAAAAATTATTTAAAACATCAAGTTGGTTTTTACCTGTATGAGAGAGAGTTGAGGGTTTGTGATAAAAGAGTCAAAACATGGGGAGTTCTGGAATTTGTGTTTTATTTGTTGAATCAGGAAGAGATTACATAGTGTTTGATTCATAATAATGCTCTTAAGTATGATTTACATTTAATGTAATCTTCTATATGAATTGATGTGACCTTTCTTGCAACTAGTAAGACAAAAAATAGATAAGAGTAATTAATTCTAAGTGTAGGAAAATATATATTTTCTGATATAAAAAAGTGACAAAAAGACATTGTTACAGTTTGAAGAATAGGATTCTATGTGGTATTAGCATGAAGTAAATGAGAGATTTTGAAGTGTTCTGTGACAAGAAATGAAGCAGGTGCCTTGAGACGCCACTTAAAACTTGATCTGGGCAACTTAGAGCCACTATTTTTTTTTTTTTTAAATTGAATAAACAGAGACATCAGATCAAATTTGTTTTTTTTATTCACTCTGACTCCAAGATAGACTGAGAAACAAAAGCATTGAGACTGGGGGACAGGAGACATATTAGGATACTCTTGCAAAACTTCAATTATCTGAGTAAGGTAGTAATGTCAAAGAGGGAAGAGGTATTTATACAAATAACAGGGAAGGTGTAGTGAATACTTGAGTGCAGAAAGATGGTGAATAATCAATACTGACATCAACATTTCAAAATTGATTTACTAGGACTTAGATATTGGTATAAATATCCTTGAACAAGGACACAAGGGAAAGGGACCATAAGGTGTGTCAGAAGAGGACATTTTTCAGGTTTATATGAGTCAGTAAGATACCCAGAAACAAAAGTCCAACGTTTATACTTCCATCATGCCTAATTTCTCTACCAAGTTTTCCCGATCTTGATAAACCTATTTTAATTTTCCCTTTTACTTCATAACAATTATCAGCTTATTCTATTCTGTATGCCATATTACTTATCTTGTCCTATTATAAATTATTGTTTTTCATTTCCTTCATAATATAAGATCATTAAGGACAAGGATCTGTGTACATTTATCAATATATTCCAATGTCCTAAAATATTTCATGGCACACAAAAGGCAATAAAAATTTGTTTTCAATGAATGATGAATTTGATGACATCAAATGTCCCCTATTTTTTTTTTTTCTTTAAGTTAATGAGAAACAGAGTTATAGAAAGGAAGGAAATATCTCCACACGTATTCCCTCAGTACAGAAAATTCTACAATTATCAGATCTGCAATGGTTAAAGATATGTCATTTTGGACATTAATGTTTCTCTTTTCATAAGTGAGTTGCATGTATTATGCTCATATACAACACATCACACATAGACATTGGATACAGGTAAGAAACTTAATATTTTTAATTTTTAATGTTTTAAAATATACAATTCATTATTGTTTAGTATATCTACAATCTTTTGTACCCATCACCAGTATCTAATTGTAGAACAATTTTATCATTCCAAAAAGAAGTTCTGCATTCCCAATTTACCTCTTACCTTATCTTCTGACAAACACTAATACACCCTCTGTCCCTATGAATTTGCCTATTTTTGAAATTCCATGCAAATAGAATCACACAATCTGTTACCTTCTGTATCTGGCTTTTTTTCATTTAGCATAAAGTTAACACATTTCAGCCTGAATGATTCCCTTCAGCATTTCTTGTAGTACAGGTTTTCTAGTCATTAACTATCTCAGTTTTTGTTTATCTGGCAAGTCTTGATTTCTCCTTTTTAAAAACAAAAACAAAAAACCACAAAAGTTTGTTTTTCTGGTAAATATTTGGAAGCAGGCAGATTAGGACTGGGTGTTTGGCTTTACTCCATTATACTTTCTGGAGCCAGTTTATCATCCTTACGTCATGATCTCGTCCTCTGGTCCAACCTATCATCTACCATCCACTTTCCAGGCAGCAGGATGGAGAAACAGCAGGCAAAGGGCATACATCAAGGAATGGATTTGGAAGCTGACACATAATCCTTCTTTTTATATCCCATTTGGACACATCTACCTGTAAGGTTGCCTGTCAAGTATAGTTTTTATTTCTTGCAGTTATGTTCCCAACCAAAAATTCTAGTATTCTTTAAGAAGGAAAGAATTAATATCTGTAATAATTAATAGTCTTTTTTTCACAGATATGCATTTTAAAATAACTCTGGAAGAATATTTTTTAAAAATAAAGGCATTGATTATCTGAGGAGGAGACCTGTTAAAACAGTGCAGATGAGGTAACAATGAATGACAGGGAAAGTTTTCACTATGTATCTTGTGACACACTTTGATTTTTGACCCATGTTTTTCAAACTGTTGGCCCTTTTTATCCTAGGTTCCATATCCATGAATTCAACCAACCACAGATCAAAAATATTCAGAAAAGAGAAATAAATGAATGGTTGTATCTGCCCTAACCATGTATAGACATTTTTTCCTTGTCATTATTCCCTAAATAATGAAGTATAACAACTATTTACATAGCATTTACATTGTATTAGTATTATAAATAATTTAAAGATGATTTAAAGTCTATAAAAAGATGTGCATATATATATAGGTTATATATAAATACTATATACTATTTTATATAAGGGACTTGGGCATCTGTGGAGTTGAGTACCTGCAGAGGGTCATAGAATGAATCTCCCCATGATACCAAGAGATGAGTAGATTGTATTATCTATTTACTAACTTAAATGGATTTAAAAATCATTCTTAAAGATAAATAATAAAGAAGAAAAACAAAATCCAGGCAGTCTAAACATTGATGAGAACCGAGAAGGATCTTCTGTCCATGTTTGGGTCAGGGCATCACATGAGGAGCATATGCAATGGAGCTCAATGGACTAATGCCTCTATCAATTACATAGATGTAATCACAAGAAGAAGGTATAACACAAGATGTATTACTTTTCTGTGGCAGTGTAACAAATACCACAGACTTAGTAGCTCAAAAGAACACAAATTTGTTATTTCACATTTTCCTTGTGTCAGGAGTTTGGAACACTTTAACTGAGTCTTCTGCTCAGGGTCTCATAATTAAGAGGTTGGCTGGCTTGTGTCATCATCTGGAGGTTTTACACTGGAAATACCCACTTCTACGCTAATTTGGGGTGCTGGGAGAATTTAGATCCTTGTAGCTGTAGGACTGTGGTACCAGTGTAGTTGCTAGATGTTGTCCAGAAAACATTTGACTCCTAGAAGCTGCTGGTATAATGGACCATGCAAAATGGCCCTCTCCATATGTTATTTTTTGTTCACTCAGGCTTTACCAGTCAAGTCTAACAACCACATTTAACTAGCCTCTCCATAGGACTCACCATCTAGCACCAACAACTAATTCTCAGATCAGACCACCTGTAGACCTTATAACATCAAACCTCATACAACTTGACCTCTATTCCACAACCGGCTATAAAAGCCCTTGCCCTAAGTTGGTTGGGGGTGGGGGAGGAGGATTTGAGATATTTCTCTCATTCTTCTGACAGATGCCATTTGCATTAAAATTCCTTTCTTCTTCAGCAATCCTTGTTGTCTCAATATTGGGCTCTTCATACAGTGAGTGATGGGTCCTAGACTGGATCCTTTCTTGGGTTCGGTAACACTCTAAGGTCCAAGCCACATGATCTTCTTCATCTCAGCAATGGAGAACATGTCTTTAATAAAGTCACATTCATGTTTTGAATCTCTGTTATTTCCCTTCTGCAACCAGTTGGAGAAAATTTTTGCTCTTAAAAAGTGCTCATGTGATTAGGCTAGGCATACCCTGATGATCTTCTGTGTTAAAATCAACTGTATTGTATAGTGTAAACTAAATACCAGGGTACTATCTCATCATACACAGTTTCCACCCACACCTAAAGGAGAGAGGATTATCTCCTCCCATTTTCGAAGAGTAGTTTTTGCCAGATATGGAATTATTAGTTGAAAATGTTGTTTTGTTCTTCTTTTTGAACATTGAATATGCCATACACCTGCCTGCTGGTCTGGGATGTGTTCTTTATTGAATGTGGTTACAGAGATCTTGCCTCCTGGTCATCTAATGATAGGACAGAAATTTCCTTAAGTGCCTGGAACAACAACAAAATCTCCCAACCTCTGCAGAGTGGCAGTCTGTGTGTTTTAGGCATACCTTCAACACAAAACAACGTAGTTTACAGATTTACCTTATCTTTCAATTCCTTCTTAGATATAGCCTTAAAGTCAGACACAAGTGAGAGATTAGAGCTTCCACAGGTCTATTCTGGCATGTGCTCAATTCTGGGCATGTTCCTGGACCTATAAATTCCCAGGCATTTCAAAGCCCTTATTCCCCAAAGGATTCCATTCATTCTTCAGCCTTTCCGCCTAAGCTTTTTGTTTAGTCTATTGTTTGCCTCAAATGTAATCCTTTGCATCAGACAGCACTGACTAAAATATTTGCCTATATATATTTTCTCCAAATATCCCCCAAGTAACAGCTTTAGCACTTGGCATGATCCGCTGTGGCAAGATAAAGACATTCGTTTTGAGCCAGGCTTCCAGGGAGTCACCAGGCAGGTCAAAACAAAAATTACAGTTCTTTGAAAATGAGGTCCATTATGTTTTCTCTGCTGCTGGAAATGCAGGCTGTTACTTCCAAGGCTACAACTGAGCTGGAGAGTGGAAACTGGGACTATTGTAAATTAAAATACCACAAAACTTGCTGGCTTTTTCCTAAGATTCAACCATTTTTCTTGAATAAGTTCTCCTATGGTTACTGTACACTAATGGTTACTTTCCACAGCTCTAAAAACTTGATTGTGACCATTTTTTACTACATTTTTGTATTGCTTTTATGGAGGAGTAGAGTTTCTTACACCATCATTTTTATAGATGTCCATTAATATTAGTATAATCTCCACTTTACAGATGAGAAATCCCTACCAGGTTATATTGGTACAGATTGTCAAATCAACAACAAAAAATGGGCATTCTGGTTTCTTATTAATATTTGCAACCCATACCTTCATTATGTAGAAATTTCAGGTTTATATATTTCTACATTTTTTAAACTTTATATTGTCATTATTATTCTTTACATTTTAGAATTAGATAATTTTCAGTATAGAATTAATATCTCATTTTCAGTTTTAATAGTTGTAAATGCTGAAAACCTTTACTAAAATAAATAATACTATATATAAGAAGGGAAGATGTTTTGTTATAACACTGACACTTGTTTTTTGAACTCCTTTCAAATTCTAGGGAAAAAATCACACAGTGAACTGTAATTTTAAAACATAGTCATCATTTTACAACTTAGTTATATCCTTCTTCAGGATTTTTGAAAGCAAAGAACTGTAAAACATTTGAAGTGCAAATAGGTGTGTTTACCTGAGTCAATTAATATTGTAACCCTTTAAACATGACAACCAGTATAAAAATGTTCTTTGTTTGCCCTCCACCAGATACAATACAGTTTAGTGAGATTCAGAATAGTTGATTATTTTGTTTTGAAAAATAAGAGATGCTTATTAGTAGGAAAGAAATTGGGAAAAGAGGCAGTATACAGATAATCATAAATCCATTCTCTGGAATATCAATTTTAAGATATATGTATATTTAAAATACACAGAAATTGAAATTTCAGAAATTAATTTCTTTAAATATTATTGTGTCTAGGTCACTTGGAAAGTCTTCATCTATACCCATATTAATGCCTGCTGCTCTATTCTTCATTTGGTAATTGCTCTGTAACTAGTAAGAAAAAGGAAACATTTTGTTTAGAAAGTAAAGACAAAAGGTTAACTCTTAATGTGGAGGGTAAGTAAAAGCTACATACTGTAAGTATTGTGTCATATTATTACGAGTTTATTACCAAAGAAAATCATTACCTGATGATCAGCTTCCAAGTGGAATCATTCTCAGTAATGCCATTCCTTAAATATACAACCTAATACTTGGTCATTGTCTATACAAATTTTAATAATAATTTCCTTTTCCAAAGTCAAAATGTTCAACTCAAAAGTGTGATGCCAGACTTCAAGATGTAATTTGATGATATCAGTATTTTATCAACAAAAAATATATGGCTTCTATTGATTTCCTTTTAATTTTAAACTTTTGAAAACATTCATGTTCTCTTGGCAGGACATTAATGGACAAGGGAAAAAACTTATCACATTTGCCTTAGACATCATTAGACTGCAAAATGTGACAATATGATCTTTATAGAATTTTAAAATTGGAATTCCAGTATATTGAAAAGTGCCTATGGATGAGAAAGCCCAGTCCCTATGGATGAGTTCTTATTTGAAAATAGGGACTTTGCAGATCTAATAAAGATGGGATCATAGTGGATTAGGGTGGGCCCTGATTCCAATGGCTAATGTTCTTATAAAGAGAGAGAGAGATTTGAAACCTTAAAATCTGTATCCCCATCATATGCTGAAATAAAAAAAAAATAATAATTAAAAAAAAAAAAAGAGAGAGATTTGGAGATAGAGTGACACAGAGTTTCACAGAGAAGCCCACGTGGAGATAGAGGCAGTGACTGGAATTATGCTGTTACGAACCAAGGAATGCCGACAATTACTGGCAACCACCAGAAGCTACAATAAGCACAGAAGGAATTTCTGTAGAACATGTGGAATGAGCATGGCATTGCTGACTCCTTGATTGCAAACTTCTAGCTTGTGAGAGAATACGTGTATTTTTTTAAGTCCCTCTGGTTGTGGTAATATGTTTTGGCAGCCCTAGAAAATTAATAAATTGCTCGTTGTTAAATCTATGTCCTTTCCTTCTCCGGCATGTAGTTGGACAAAACTTTCCGGACTGAGCTAGTTTTGACCCGTTGGCTGAGTTACAGCCAATAGAATGTGACAGAAATAATGAGTGTCACTAGCTGATCAGACACACAATTTTTGTACTCATTTTTTTATGTTCTTTCCTGTTTGGTTTATAGCCTTCCAGAACAATATTGTGAAATGCTTACTAGAGAAGGCAGATCCTTTGTCAGCCTAGGCCCCCTAAGGTTTCCATTGACTATAGCTCCTTAAACCACTAAGTAAACCAACTGTATTCAACTATTATCTTTGTAAGAAATAAGATTCTATTTTGTTATGTTAATGAAAATTTGAAACTTTGTTTTTTACTGCTTATTTTTTTATTTTTATTTTTAACTGATACATAATGATTGTGCATATTTATGGAGTACATAGTGATGTTTTGATACATATAATGATATATACATACATATCATTGATACATATAATGTGTAGTAATCAGATCAGTATAATTAGTATATCCATAATCTCAAATATGTATCATTTCTTTGTGTAGGAAATATTCAATGTCCTCCTTCTAGCTACGTGAAACTATGTAACATATTTTTATCTATAATCAACTTACAGTGCTATAGGACACCAGAACTTATTCCTCCTACTAGCTCTAATTTTGTATCCTTTAACATCTCCCCCTATCTTCCTGTTCTCCCTACACTTCTCAGCCTCTAGTATTATCTGTTATACCTCTTACTTCTGAGATGAACTTTTCATTTTAATTTTTTAATTTTCAGCTTCCACATATTAGTGAGAACATACAGTGTTTAACTGTCTTTTCCTGGCTTATTTCGTTTAGCATAATGTCATCCACTTCCAACCATGTTGCCACATTATTTTATGACTGATTTGTATTTTATTGTGTGTGTGTGTGTGTGTGTGTGTGTCTAAAATGCAATGGAATACAATTCAGTCATAAAAAGAGAATGAAATCCTTTTATTTGTGGCAACATGGATGTATTCCATATCTTGGCTATTGTGAATAGTGCTGCAATAACCCATGAGTGAAGATGTCTTCTTGATATACTAAGTTCCTTTTCTTTGGATAAATGCCCAGTAGTAGGATTGCTAGATAATATGGTAGCTTTATGTGGAGTTTTTTGAGGAAACTTCATGCTGTTCTCCATAGTGGTTATACTAGTTTATGTGTCCATCAACAGTATATGAGAGTTCCTTTAGCTCCATATCCTCATGAGCATTTGTTACTTTTCTGTATTTTTGACTATACATCCAAACTGGTGTGAAATTGTTACTGGACCCCAAGTAGAGGTTTTTCCATGTTCTTATTGTTCTTCAGGGAAAAGAATTTCAAGGCAAACCATGTAATCCAAGCAAGCACACATTTCATTGAAAGTGAAAGTACACTTTCAAAGCCAGTTGAAGAAAATAAATAACTAAGGTCAGAGCAAAACTAAAGGAAATGAAAAATAAACAAACAAACAAATAATGCAAAGGATTCATGAAGCAAAAAGTTGGTTCTTTGAAAAGATAAACAAAATGGATAGACTTTTTCTAAATTAACTAGGAATGGAAGAGAACGAACCCAAATTAACTTAATCTGAAATGAAAAAGAAGGTGTTACAACTGATACCGAAGACAGGCAAAATATAATCTGTGAATATTATGGAAATCTCTACCCACATAAAGGACTTGAATAATGTAAAGGCTTAGTCCATAAGTCGGTGTATACATAAGATGAAAGTTGGCTGCCTGTGATTTACATCAGATGATGAGGTTTGAGTCAGCTCCTGAGAAATTCAAACAAATATAACTGGTTCTGGATTCTAGATTAAAAATTCTTGATTTGCCCCTGGATGCCTAGTGAGGTCACATGCAGAATAAATTGTTCCATGTATGCCCCTAAAAATGTAGGAACACTAACATTTACAACTTGGAAGTTAAGCATGGTAGACATTATTAGCTTATTATCATATTCAATTTTTAAAAAGTCTGTAAACCCCATAAGATGGAGTTTACAGATTCACTACATATGATATTAATAGTTTAGGGATTCACTAAAATATTTTTGCTTACTTTTATTTCTTAGTCATGTATACCTTCTACCCAAATGAGCTGTTTTAATTTGTGAGTAAATAGAAATTTGTGTAGAGAGTGGAAAAAATTTAACAATAAAAAACTTACCCAATGTGCTATAGTAAGTGGTTGCAAAAGATAAAAGACAAAACCTAGGACATCATTATATTTTAGTTTTAAAAATAGAAGAACATTTAGACATAAATTAGACATTGTAAAATTTTTCCAATTAGACATTGTAAAAATATTGTGGAATTCTAGACTATATTAATTATTGATGAATTTATTTTTAGGGCATTCTGTATCATTACAAAATCAGACAAAACATTTGATGTTGGCCGGGCGCGGTGGCTCATGCCTGTAATCCTACCACTCTGGGAGGCCAAGGCGGGCGGATTGCTCGAGGTCAGGAGTTTGAAACCAGCCTGAGCAAGAGTGAGACTCCGTCTCTACTATAAATAGAAAGAAATTAATTGGCCAACTAATATATATAGAAAAATTAGCCAGGTATGGTGGTGCATGCCTGTAGTCCCAGCTACTCGGGAAACTGAGGCAGAAGGATTGCTTGAGCCCAGGAGTTTGAGGTTGCTGTGAGGTAGGCTGATGCCATGGCACTCACTCTAGCCTGGGCAACAAAGTGAGACTCTGTCTCAAAAACAAAACAAAACAAAACAAAATAAAACATTTGATGTTGCCTTGTAGCATAAGTGAGGCAAGTATAGGAAACAAATTATTAACTTTCTTTTTTATTTTTTTTTATTTTAGTGTATTATGAGGGTACAAGTGTTAAGGTTACGTATATTGCCCATTCCCCCCTCCCCCCTTGAGTAAGAGCTTCAAGCATGTCCATCCCCCAAACGTTGCACCTCTTAGTCATTGTGTTTGTATATACCGATCCCCTCCTCTCCCCTCCCACCTGCCCAACACCCGATAAATGTTATTCCTATATGTCCACTCAGGTGTTGATCTGTTAATACCAATTTGCTGGTGAGTACATGTGGTGCTTGTTTTTCCATTCTTGAGATACTTCACTTAGTAGAATGGGTTCCAGCTGTATCCAGGAATATACAAGAGGTGCTAAATCACCATTGTTTCTTAATGCTGAGTAGTACTCCATGGTATACATATAACACATTTTATTAAGCCATTCATGAATTGATGGGCACTTGGGTTATTTCTACAGCTTTGCAATTGTGAATTGTGCTGCTATAAACATTCGAGTGCAGGTGTCTTTTTCATAAAGTGACTTTTGATGTTTTGGGTAGATTCCCTGTAGTGGAATTGCTGGATCAAATGGTAGATCTACTTGTATTGCTTTGAGGTATCTCCATATTGCTTTCCACAGAGGTTGAACTAGTTTGCAGTCCCACCAGCAGTGTAGGAGTGTTCCTATCTCTCCACATCCACGTCAGCATTTCTTATTTGTGCTTCCTCTTTGGAAAACTTTAGTGTTGATCTCATAATACAAAAGGCGCTTCCGCCATCACCACCACCTTGGTTATTGTTTTTTTAATGTTCTGGGGGCTTAAATCAGAGAACAAGACATAGACAACATATTCCTGGGATCAGGAAATGTTCATACTCTCTTGACTTTCTCAAAATATTTAAATTACATCTTCTCAAAGGCAGAGGAAATTTTTCTTAACTGAAGTTAATGTTATGGGGCTGGTCCTCTTCAATTATATTAGCTAAATCTCTTATAAAAATGTTTTGAAACACAGAGGAAGGAAGGAAGGAGCCCACTTTCCTCTATTCTGTGGCCCTTAGCTTAGTGTGAGGCACCACTGTTTCTAAAATAGATCACCTTAGTTAATTTTCCTCCATTTTCTTTTTTTTTTTTTGAAACAAAGTTTTAATTTTTATTTTACGTATTTATACATAAAACTTTCAAGGAACCCTCTGAATCCAACAGAATGTTAATAGCACATCTAAAAAGGAACTTCAGGTAGTCAACATTCACAAAATGTTGAAAACTGATTAAAATATACATATTACGGAGAACTACAACGTCACTACGAGGCAGGCATGTATTTTTTGACTTGTATAGCACTGTCATTTACAGTTCTTTAAAACTACAGCGAAGAATGAAAGTAGTCAATGGTAAAATACTGCTCCAACTTAAAATCTCTAAACAAATAAAAATAAAGTTAAAACTACTCTCTTTGATTAACCATGATTCGTGATGGTGTAAGTACTGTACATTTTTGTAACAGTAGTTTATTAAAATGCCTGATATTAAGTGGCACAAGTAAAAAATTAAAATAAATTAAGAAGCAAAGGCCAATCACTGGACATTAAGCTTCAGACATTATCAATGACTAACACTGATATTTGTTTCTGTGCCACCTTTAGCAACAGCATTTTTACAACCACAGAAGCAAAATAAATTCTAGCTT
>VSMD01030541.1:0-65051 GCA_008750895.1 Mirza zaza
AAAAAAAAAAAAAAACCAGTTAAAAATGCTTTAGTCCTTGGAGTAAGATGTTGCATATTTTGCCTTTCATTTTCCCCCTTCGACGGTAACGCTTAGGCCCCTCACCAAACTCTCAGTAACCATGGTAACTGTATACAAACCCATGCTGGCGATGGCGGTGAATGGTAAGTGGTGAAGTCCATCTGCCGTTTCACGTATTTAGTGCTGATATATCTATATACATATATATATACCACGTGAATTTTTTTGACTTGTCGTATTAAGTTTTCTTGATGCTCTATTTTTTTGGATATTGGTACGCCTGTAATTGAGTGTACGTTCTAAGCTAGCCTGGGAGGCACTGACTTGGATTGAGTTATGACCGGTGCACATCTTACTCAGATTGTTAACTCCATATTGTGTTAAACAATGCACCCTCTCTTTTATCCTTTTGTTAGCTGTGACTTTAAAGCTTGAATGATTTTGTTAATTCTTGCGATGTTAAAAGGCTCTTGTTCCAAGTGTTGAATGCTAGTTGTTGCTTTCCCAATGGTGCTTTCCTCCTCAAGTGTTGCACACGGCTAAAACCTGTTTGTCCCTTTCTTTGACATTTATGTTCCCTTGTACCTTGTCTCTTCCCTCTTCTCCTCCACTGCATGTTCCTTCATATGAACTTTATTTTATGTTTAAAAAAATATATATATCGTTTCTGTGTTACCATGGAGTACACGCATGCTTTTAAATCTTCAATTATGCAGTATCTTTTAATTTGCTTTTACTGTCTCTTTATTAAACTTTTAATGATATGACATTGCTTTACTTGAAATGATTTGTAAGTTAAAATGGTTATGGAGTAAATGTAATTTTTTAAATGTATGGTTTTGTTATGCACCTACTGCCTTTTATATAAATTAAAATGCATTTTAGTTTTTAGTTTTGTGTTTTTGTTTTTTTTTAAATAAGTAATCGCAGTCATAATGCATGCAACTAAATGAATTGTGAGCTGGCCCTGGAATGTGTGCTCATTTGCGTTTTTCTATGTACATAGGTAAATAATGCCACAGCACGTGTTATGACAAATAAAAAGACTGTCAACCCTTATACAAATGGTAAGTAGAGATTGGTCCTTCATAAGAAATCCTCTCTACCTCAGACTCTGTTAAGTAATTTGACAAGGGAATCTGTTCCAATAAGCCACATTGGCCAAAGTCCTTGCTGCTGACCTGCTACAGGAAACCACCTGCATCTGTGAGGTCATTTTCACAATAAAGGCAAATTTCATTTTCAAGTCATACGTGCATGGCCTCCTTCCCGTCTCCAGAATAACTCCCATTTGGGATTGAGATGTAGTAATTACTTGGGAATTAATTGAGTAATTTGTTGTTTTATAGTGAGTTGTTTTATACTGAGTGTAGAGGATGGAAGTCATCTGTTTTTGTTTTTTTTTTTTTTTTTATTGCCATCTCCTCATTAATCACTAATTTCTGGAAATGTAATCCTATGCTTTAGTTCTGGCTTTGAGTCTTCTCCAGAAATATTAGGCATTTGAAGTGGTTTGGAGGGCACTTCATGACTGGGTTCTACAGGATTACCGCAACGTGTGGGTGGATTTCCTGTTAGTGTCATTTGGGGCCAGGTGAGAACGTGGCTGTATGTTGCAGGCCCCATCAAAACAATGTATTTCTGCCCTTGCTAACCGAAAAAATGTCCCCAAACTCCTCCTATAAAGAATTCACATATATATGAAGAGTTATTAAAAATGTTCAAACATTTTTACTCTTTAATCCTTCTCAAAAGAAATATCTCTTAAGATATATGGGGGAGAAATCTGCTGCTATGCTAATCACGTACTTAATGGTACCGAAAATTAAAAAGGAAGTAACGCGGTAAGTTGCAGTATATACACTTAGTAATATATTATACTCATTAAAAAGAGCAGGGTAGAGACTATGAAGGGCCCCCTAATAAATTAAAAAAGTAAATAATAAGAAAGTACGTGTATAGCATAATTTTAACTAAATGGTGGTAGTAACCATGCCAAAATGCTAATGGTTGTGTTGAATTGCAAGACTGGAAGATATTTTTTTTCTTTGACTTCAAGATTTTTTTAAAAAAATAATATAATTTTACTACTATCAAAAGGAAATACATGTGGAATTTTCCACTTTTTAAGTTTTAATCACACATGAAACATGAAAATACAGTTTTATTAACAAAAGAGAAAAAAGCTTTTTTGAAAAATTAAGAACAATTACTACCAATAGTGATGGTGAATACGTGTGGTGCTTGTTTTTCCATTCTTGCCATACTTCACTTAGTAGAATGGGCTCTAGCTCTATCCAGGGTAGTACGAGAAGTGCCGGATCACCATTATTTTTTGTGCACATATGGAAGTGTAATGTTCATTGGGTGTCCAGTAGGTGGGAGGGGGATGAGGGGATAGATATATTCATACCTAGTGGGTACAGTGCTCACCATCTGGGGGGTGGACACACTTGAAGCTCTGACTCCATCAGAGCAAAGGCAATATATGTAATCTAAACTTTTGTACCCATGTAATATGCAGAAATAAAAAAAATATTGAGAACAAGGACAAAATATATCTTGAACAATACCACTGCCAACCCAATTTCCTACCTCCCCCTCAGAGGAAGCCACTATTATAGATTGTTGTCTGTAGGTTTAATTTGCATTTTCATGCATCTACATGTAGTAGGTATGTATTTATAGTATTCACAGTATTGTGTACGTGGTTTTTTATAGATAGTATGATGTACATGTCATTTTAAATTGGCTTTTATGAATCAATATAGAGTTATTTCAATGTTAGTACATACAAATCAGACTAATTCTCTTTAATGGTTACATAATCTATAAAATGGATCTATGGGTTTATTCAGAACTTCAGTACTGACTGTTATGTAACTGTTTATTTTTGTTTTACAGTTATAAATAATAATGTTAGCATTTGGTAATTTTGTTTTTTCTCTTTCTTCTGCCAGTGGCTGTTAATTACACAAAGTCACTTTGTTCTTCATTTTAAAAAGGGAATCATTAGACAGGGATATACTCTCAATATAGTAGGGCTCTAAGTTGAAAGACCACAAGAATTATTTATTCTGCAGACCATTTTTCTCAGCTCCAGCAACCCAAGACATACCCTTAAATGGTAAAGACAATTTCCTCAACAAGCTCGAAATGCCCAGTGCTGAAATGAAGCAAACTTTTGATTTATATGACATGAAGCCTTTCTACTTGGATAAAAATAATAGCTCTGCAACTTGCCAGGGTTAATACATGATAACGTCAACCTATTAAGCATATTGTTTAATTATGCAGTTGCAACTGTTGTGTGCATGTAACATACCAGTGTGTTTGCATGCTTATGCGTAGGTGCTCACGTGTGCTGAGTGTACAAATGAAGCAAGAAAAGCCAAATATTGTTCCGTAAGCCATATGTATGCATATTTATTTTAGGGAAAGAGTTATTGATCAATGTCCTATGGAGAGACTGAAAAGTAGACCTGTAGAATTTTTTTAACATAACTCAAAGCCCATTCATAAATAGCCAGCATTTCTGGAATGCTATGTACGCATTATGTGAAGCATTGTAAATGCACTGGACCCAAATGAAGTCCTGTAAAGAACACATCATTATCCCTATTTTAGAGATGCAAAAACTGAGGCTAGATGAGATGAAATAATTAATGAAGACTTTTTTTTTTTTTTTATCACATAGTGACAAAATCTTGTGGCCATGCCTGTGATATCTATCAGGCATCATTTTCCCCTTGTCATCTTGTTGAACTGTATGCAAATGGAAATTGGCTACAGTAACCAAAAAATTGTTAAATGTGCAACCTGTGTTCCTGCCACACGTTGGCATAAACATCCCGTGTCTCGTTCCCAGGTAGCAATGCATTCTTAGTTTCCGGGAATAAGTCGCATGGGTCTCTCGTCCAGATACCTACAAGGGGGCACTTGGGCTCATTCCTGCCACAGGTGCTGAGTATGACACCCCAGGGGTAGATGGACAATCACAGTACACCTGATTTAAAAAACAGTTGTGAATCCTAATTATATAAAATACTGTGGCTTCTATAGTGGAGATTATGGAGAACTTTAGTATTTAAAGAAAAATAGTTCTCCTAGTTTTAAGTCATCAGTATCACCAACTACAAATAAAATTTCCCATAAAACTGAAAAAGTATGGAGCCCTTTCAAGTCCTTAACAAGAGGGAATACTTACGGTAAAAAAATAAAAAATAAAAAATAAATAAATCAGGATGAATAAGGTCACATTGAAATGAGAAAATTAAGCAATTGGTGAGGTTCACTCATTAGCTATGTAATTCATTCTCAAACAAGGCATAGAAATTGTGCTTCAGCAAAATTATAAATTACTAGAGTCATCAAATTTTGAGGTCGTCTCCAAATGGTGAAATGTAGCTATCAGCGCCAGCATCACATTCATGCATTGGTTCAATCATGTGCCCAGCAAAAGTCTTAGCAACTGCAGGGTTTCCAGTGATGAGTAAAACTTAGCCCTAAATGCGATGGGATTGTTGTCTAGAAGGTTCTGCTATAGAGGACTTCCCTCAATAACATCATAGAAGATTCGGATCCATTCCCAGAACGTTTAAACATGGACATGAGCAAACACTGTGGAATGAAATCTAGACTTCTGGATATTATACCCATCAGAAAGCTCCACAAAGAGGGAATTGGGCTATTTCTCTATTGCAGTTTCTCCCAAGGACACCTGCCCACACAGAGAAGTTTGGGTGTGTTGTATTCATGGGACATCAAATGTCACATGTGCAGAACAAGCCGAGAGCTGATTTTGCAGGGATTCCTGGATGTCGGGGAAGCAGGGGTGTTCGATGTGGTTCTTTTATGTTCTTAGAGCTTTTAGGGAGGATGAAAACTGGACAAAAGCATCCAAGAGTCTAGAAAGAGGTAGACTTGTTCCCCATGTCAGCTCTGGCTGGTTGAAGTATAGGCAAGTTGTTTAAGCTTTCCACATCACTTCTCTCAAATGAAAACTGTACTTATAACAGGACCTACATCATAAGTATTTGTGAAAATTATGGGAGATAAAATACTAAACACAATGCTTGTATACAAAGTCCCTTAAAAGTTTTACTACCATTGGTAACACCTTATTATTTAATTACACAATAATCTCAGTATTAAGTAGTCATATCATTCTTTTTTTGTTGTTGTAGATAGTAAGTTGAATTTCCTGATAGACACTAAAGATCAAATATTGAGATGCTAACAAGGGCTGAGCAGGTAAAACAAGAAATCAGAGTGTGTCTGGGAAACTGTCCTTTTGGACTGTCCTTTGTTTTCATACTGGATAAAGCAGAATATTTTTCTGCTAGAAGAAAAATAGCACACAATTTCAACAAAAGATTGTAGACATTTGGCGTCCCAGCCAGTCATGCCGCAGGGGGCAGTGCTGAGTGTGACTAACTGGGGAATTAAATGCAACAGCCCCTCATCAGCTCTAATAAATCTGTCCATGGGGAATTCGTAACTAAAATTTGCCATTTCTACCAATGTTTCAAGAGAACCCGAAATCCTATAGTTTAGATGAAATCTAAATGCTGCCAAGGTATGCATGCTGCCCCAAAAATACTGAGTGAACCAAAACAGAACACATCTGTAGACAGTGTGCAGCTAGCTAGCTTCTTGTTGGCATTTGGACATTGCCTCCTGCACCCTTTCAACTACCTTGTGTCTGGCATCCTTGGTGCACATCTTTAGAAGGCATCTTACGGGTAGTTTCTGAAGCCCCTGTAGTGTGTGTTTCGGTGACACACAGCCCAGCGGAGCCCTAGAGAGGGCATGTGCTGAGTTTTTCCTGTGCACAGTGAGACTTGCCTTTTAACACCCAATGCAGCGATAGCTAACACTGGGGGACCTCGGCCAGCATTTTTCTGAAGAAGGTTGGCATGTGACTTCTTACGAGCCAAATCTGGGGAGAGGAGTGCTGACTCGGATGCAGCCCCTGGAGGCTCAGCCCCAGAGGGGTCCCTCCAAACCGCTCGTGCGTCGGATACCGAGCAAGACCCCGACGTGTCTGGTCTCTGCTCCATTGCCTTGTTGTGCAGAGGGGCCCCGGGAGGCTCGGAGCGGTGTGGGCTTTATCAGCTGTTCTCCTTTTGTTGTAAGCATCATTGTTCGGTTTAATGTCCTTGATCAAAATCTCTGAATTTGCAAGGCCTGGGGACGTACACAAACTGCCTAAGAAATTAAAAATGGAATCATTTTGTTCGTCTTCCTGACAGCGCAGGCGCTTATCTCCAGCGGGGTTGTCCCAAGGGTCTCTTCCAGGTAATAGGAGGAGTCCCAGGGACTGTGGGCACATTTGCCTGTGATTTGCATACATCTACATAAGCCTGAGTGAGCTCTGCAATTCTGAGCAGGGGTGATTTTCAAGGGCTGGATCCTAGACCCAGTGGACCTAACAGACATTTACAGAACATTTCACCCATTGTGCTTACAGAATACACGTTCTCCTCATCAGCACAGGGAATATTCTCCAGGATAGACCGTATGTGAGGCCACGAAACAAATCTTAATGAATTAAAAAAAAAAAATTGAAATCATATCAAGTATCTTCTCAGACCACGATGGAATAAAACTAGAAATCAGTAATAAGAGGAACTTTGGAAACTGCACAAACATATGGAAATTAAACAACCTGCTTCTGAACTACCATTGGGTCGATGAAAAAATTAAGAAGGAAATAAAAAAAAAATTTCTTGAAATAAATGAAAATGGAAGCACAATATACCGAAACCTATGGGATGCAGTAAAAGCAGTGCTAAGAAGGAAGTTTATAGCAATAAACACCTACATCAAAAAAGTGGGAAGATTTCAAATGAACAACCTGGAAGATAGTTGTCCCCAATAGGGTCCTCCTGCATTAGATGTGTAACATGCACAAGGAAGCAGGTGCTTGGAGGTTGGAAGGAAACACAGTCCCAGCCAAAAAAGACTTAATCCATTAGAGAAGGTTCTATATTCCTTTAGAAGGAAATATTCCTTCTAGTTAGTATTCCAAGCGAAGGAAATGTTCATGAAGTGCCTACTCTTTTCCAAACACAAGTTTTAGGTACTGGAAATTCATGCGGGACAGCAGGCTTGTCCATTTCACCGTTAATTTTTAATGAAGGAAAATGGCTATATAAAACAATTAAGAGCAAGCAAAGAAAGATAAAACCAGACAGTGTTAACAGCTATGCAGAAAGTAAAACTGGGACTGGAATCAAAGAGCAATTCTAAGAGGAGGCGGGGAAGTGACATTAAGTAGCATGTTCTGGGAAAACACCGGAGACCTAAATAACATCAAGTCAACTTTGTGAAGAGCTGGGGAGAGTTCTCGAAGCAGAGGGAGCAGTGGGAACAAAAAGTCCTTATATAGAATAATCTTGGGAGGTGTTATGCAGATGGAAAAGGCCAGCATCTCCGTAAATGGAGAGAGAGGTGAGGAAGAATGGCACAAAATAAAGGGACAAGGGTTAGATTGTGTGGGGTGTAGACCAAGGTAAGGGATGTGTGTTTATCGAAAGCTCAGAAGGAAGCTATTGAATTCTGAATAGCAGAAGGATATATCTGATTTTCTTAAAAATTGCTTTGGCCACTGTGAGTAGATAGGAAGAGGGTTGAGGGGAGGGGAAGAAGGAGTAAGAGGAGATGGTGAGCGTTGGGGCATTGCTGTTGTGGAACTTCTCCAAGCAGAGAGAGAAGTGGCTTAGTCTGGGATGGTGGCAGCAGAGGAGGAGGGAAGAACTTTTCAAAGTTTAACTGATAGGATTTTCTAATGGGTTGCACATGAAGAAGGGGGTTATGGGGTTAGTCAAGGAACTATTTATCAAGAATTTTATTTTGAGCAACCAAGTAGGTAGGGATACCATTGCTGCAAGAAGACGACTTGGTGAGGAGCAGGTTTCAGGAGCAGATGGAGAGTAGAAGTTGGGTTTTCATGCTTGTGGTATGGTTCAGGAAGGCCTTTAGTCTCCCTGCAGTGGTGTGGGGGGCAGCCTAGTTTAGGAAACAGGATCAAGGATGGGAAGGAGATGCTGCCATGACATTCCTATGGCGACCCCAGCAGTCTCATTTCATTCTGTGGCTCACAGATTCCCAGTCAGTTTCTTACCGAGGAGACCTTATCAGTTACCTCTCTCAATTAATACTTGCAGGCAGGGGATGGCGTGGATCTCCTGAGGAGGCAGAGTGTCATTTAATTCCTATTATTTTTATATTGAGTGAAAGTTTTCCATGGGCAGACTTGGGAAACTGTTAGGTAATTGGCAGATAGACAGATGGTAAATAGATAAACAGTAGATGGCAGACAGATGATAGGTGTGTTGATAGGTGGATACATGGATATAGATGGACAGTAAATAGATGGATAGACAGGTGATAGGTAGCTGGACAGACAATAGACATGAGAGAGACAGACAGTAGATGATGTATAGACAGATGAGAGGGAGGTAGGTAGAGTTCTTGACCCAAGGAAATGAGGAAGATAAAGGCAGATGAGAGACATGTAATTTTTAGACAATGTAATTTCTACCTGAGAGACATGTAATTTTTAGATGCCTCTGAGAAATTTAGGGTTTTTTTTAAGAAAATGAAAGGTCATTGGCATAAATTAGACAGGTACACATTCAGTGCATAGCATGTCTTAGCCTTGTATATAGCAGTAAGTATTTAAGGGAGGTAATAAGGATATATACAAAAAAAAAAAAACACCTGGGTTGAAAAGTATGAAATAAACGCCATCTCCATTACTAAGAAAAGATAGGAGTCTAACCAGGGTATAAGATGGGGAACAGATGGAAGAGGAAGAGGTGTGATAACTCAATAATTATTCGCTTAATATGACTCAATATATATTTAGTTCACAAATTCTAGGTTTCTGTGAAAGACTAGAAAGGCAGAGAACATTTACTATTCCTGCAGCTTTATTTTCTAATAGTTTGACCTGCTTTTTTCTTAGACTCCAAATGACTTGAAATGGGGACATTAGTTCCCATGTCCTCAGGAATTGGGCCTTTTCTTTTTTAGGAAGCAATGGAATTTTAGTTGGTCAAACTGAAGCGATTTTCTACATTCATAAAATATATGTTCTGAAATGTTTGGGGTAATTTTTATTTTTCTATCAACTATAGAAATATCTATAAGGCAAGGTATGGTTAATACAAGAGAAGAAAGTGTCAGCATGAATTTCAGAAAGTCATGGGTCAATAAGTCTCTAATTTTATGTGTTTTTCCATAGACCTCAGAAATGGGGCCAAGGAATTCCCCACTAACATGCCTCCCATGTAATCCAAGTACAACATTTGAAAAACCCTAAACTAAGATTGTCCTGGGGGCTGTCAACCACCTAGCCTATGCAAGTTGGAATGGAATGTCTTTAAAAACAAAACATCCTTAGAAAGTTCTAGAAAGTTCTGAACCTTAATAGAGCCAAAGGCCTGTCTAGTGAGGTATTGAGCCTCTGTCTTCCTTAGTGAATTCTAGGAATACCTCTCAGCTGCTCTCAGAGGCCCATCACTTTAGGTCAGGCTGGAAGTCACACATTTCATTTTTCTGGGGAAACCTCGGAGTTCTCATTGTCAGAAATGCCTTCCCTCACATCCAGACTTTTACTGTTGCCTTTTCTGAGAAACACTGATTGAAAGACCTTTGATATTTGACCCTCTGCCCAAGGACTCAAGGCAAGACAATACACCCGCCCTCCTCTGTCTGTCAAAAAGTCTATAGCGCTGTGGTCCCCAACCCCCCGGGTCATGGACTGGGCCTCACAGCAGGAGGTGAGTGGTGGGTGAGTGCAGGAAGCTTCCTCTGTACTTACAGCTGCTCCCCATCAATCACATCACTGCATAAGATCCGCCTCCTGCCAGATCAGCAGTACATTAGATTCTCATAGGAGTGCCAACCCTGCTGTACACTGTGCAGGCGAGCAGTCTGGGTTGTGTACTCATTATGAGAATTTAACGCCTGATGATCTGAGGTGGGGCTGAGGCGGTGATGCGTTCCCCCACAACCCCCGCCCCGGTCCATGGAAAAATTTGTCTTCCATGAAACTGGTCCCTGGTGCCAAAAAGGTTGGGGACCACTGCAGATGTTTCCATAAAGACTTACCAGTAAGAGAAGGAAACAATCACATCACCCTTAAACTGCGATCGTTCTCTAGAGGTTGTTCCCTAGATAATGCCCATCTGTAACGTGCTTCCTGATTTGTGAATTTTTTGTATGCTCTTTTTCGGAGTAAAAATTTCTGAAGGGCCAGGACTCCTTTTACAGAAAACTCTCCGTCCAGAACATTTGGAAAATTACAGGATTCTACTAATCTTATATGCAGGTTATTTGAAAGTTACCTTAGATATCATGCATTGATTAAGAATTTTTATGGTTCTCAAATACATTAAAATGTATTCCACATGAAATCTCTAGGGGATAAGATACAATTTTCTTTGGTATTCAAAAAGCACTTTGGAATTCTCTGGTGTTTCAGGGTCATAATTAGGAATGACGATTTTCAGGGTATGTTTGCTGCAAAAAATTTTGTTTATGCAAGCTTTCAAGTGTTTGTGAACTTAATGCAAAGGGACATGATGGGTCATTTAGCAGTGATATATGAAGTAAGATAAAAATGGAAATTATTATAATGGCTCTAAAATATATTCATATGGTAGAAAATTAATTACCACATCTTTTCAAAAGGTTCACCTGTAGCTGGTCAGTAGTTTCCATTTTGTTAACTTGCTTTGGCAAAAAAATCAAAGAAGGGCATAAATCCATTTTTATGTGTCGTTTTCAAACATTTTTATGCACACTCATACTGCATGTACTATACATTTGAAAATACAAAAAGAAAAGCCATAGAAAACAAAATACTTTAGCCCATTTTATTTGCAGTTAGGTTTCAATGATATAAGTTATTAAATCAAACATGATAATAATGTTTTTGTATATTTATTTTAAGGCTGGAAATTGAATCCAGTTGTGGGTGCAGTCTACAGTCCTGAATTCTATGCAGGTAACTAGTTTCTCTTTGCACGACGTCTTTTTGGTCTTTCCTAAATGTGCTTTGCCTGCCAAGAAATGATGGGTTTTGTAAAATAATCTGAACCAAGTGAATTCCTATCCTAACAAGTTCTGAATGATTTCTTTGGGCAAAACCAAGAGTGTTTAAAAGACTTTAAAAATTAAAGGGGAATCGTGTCATTTACATTGTGGGATACTCGTGGAGCCACCACTCCCTGTGACATTTCACATTGATTTTGCCTTAAAAAAGCATTGAGACTTTGTTCAATAGCCTATTGAACAAATGGAGAGCTGTTCACACCCATTTTATTTCAGTGTGCCTGGATGTGTCTTTTAGCCATACATTTCCATTTGGGGTTGCATTTTCTTTTTCATGGCAAAGCAGAGAGTTGCCTTAATTATTTTGCATTAATGTGGCAGTGATTCGGAATTGCCAAAAGAAGGCCTATTTAGAAAACTAAAAAAAATTAAGTTGTCTTTCGTTCTCCGTTAATCAATTTCCCTTAGCAATCCCATTTCTCTCTACTTTGCCTTCAGGGATATGTCTCTCTCCTCACCTTTCCCTGCCTAAGCTCCAGTGACCCCTCAACTGGGAAATCCACTCTTAGTAAAACCCAGTTAACAAATTTGGGGAGAATGTGATCCAGAAGTGACAGTGACAGAGATTGCACATTTTGACATGCTGGGCTTGGTCTGTCACTACTGCCTGTGTCTCCTTGCTCATTGCCAAGGCTGCATTGAACACCTAGAACCTTAGCAGTAGATTTGCCACATGTTTATAGAAAAGGAGTCATTCTTTGATGTGGCTCTTGCTTTAAATAAATAACCAGTTGATCTAGAGCCACTCACTTAGTGACCTCTTGATGGTAAGTCACATCCCTTGCTTGCTTTCTTCTTAGGATGCCTGACTTGTATCATTTTCCTGATACGAAGTATCAACCCTAGTAGATAAGAAAGATACTAAGTATCAACCTTAGTAGATGGGAAAGATACTATGTATCGACTCTAGTAGATTAGAAAGATACTATGTATCAACGCTTGTAGATGACAAAGCTATTAAGTATCGACCTTAGTCGATGAGAAAGGAACACAGGAAACTTAGCTATTGTAGTACAGTAACCAAATTTTAATCTTGATAAAAATATTTGAAATTTGGTAAATCTGGTAAGACACATTGTGATAGCTGAGTGCTGGGTATCCAGCAGGCAATGCTTGCAGTTGTTCCTCACATGTGAGTTTAATCAGGAGCCTGGGTTAAGTCCAGGGGTTCTACCCCTGCAGAATAACTGCGTTGACTCTCAAGGGGGTGGAAAGACTTAGCAATAAGGCCCTCCATCATTATATTATGGATATCCCACATCCTGAAAGGACACACAACAGAGTGAGGAACATGGAAGCTGTACCCTGACAGCCTAGGTTCAAATCTTGGCTTCTCCTACTCACCAGCAGTGTGACTCTGGGCAAGTTACTTAACCTCTCTGTGCCTCAGTTTCTTCATCTGTTAAATGGGGCTGATGATACTAACAAAATCAAAGGTTTTTGTTAGAATTCAATGGGTTAATATATGAAGAGTGTGTAGTGCCTAGCCAGCACCATGTAAACATTTGATAAAGAAAAATGAATAAGTTAATGGTTCGCCTCTCTGCCGTGAAAGAAAAATGAGCTGAGAGCTGATTCTGCTGAATTGTGAGCGTACTATGATGTTAGACTAGAAGATGTTTTTCTTCAATCACGAGAGGACCAGTCCTTTGGTTCTCAGCATGTCCATTTAGGGGGAATTTAAATGCTGGCTTCGGGGGCATGGCAGTCTGTTCGAGGGGTACATGGGACTAAGAAGGTTCTCCTGGGGAATATTCTTGTGAAAAACTGCAAGGAAATGAAATTCCCCCAAATGGGGGGAGAGAAAAGCCAGGTGGCAGCCCCCACACCCCTGCGAGCACTGCCTATGAAATGGAGTCCTAGACCACAGAAGTGGCAGGTTCTCTGTGCATGTGCATGTTTTCTCCCCAAGATAATGGGAACAAGAAGCAAGAAGTCTTCGTGTGGGGAGGTAGAGTGTAGATGTATGGATTGTGGTAGAGAGAGGAACATGCCTTTTTCTGGTCCTGCGTGATAAGGTATACTTGCTGGGCATCTTGGCTCTCCCTACCGGGGAAACACCAAACATCTCCTTCAATGTGCTTTTCAAAGCCACGTGCACATGTGTGGGCATCTGAGAGGACATGACGACAGGGGAAATGGTTCAGATGGATTTATACACACAGGAATAAATTAATCTGCATGACTTTTAGAGCATCAGAGCAGCCATTCAGATTAGCCCAGGGCGCAGCCTCAGAAGTTAGATCATTAGGTTATAGCAAGAGGGTAAGTTATAACAACACTTAGTATTTACTGGATATGTTCTATGGGCAAGACACTGGTCTAAGCTCTTCATGAATTAATGTATTTCATCCTCATGGCAGTGTTCCATATGAGGAAATCAAAGTGTAAAGTATTTGTATCACTGGTCTAGAATCTCACAGCCAGGAACAGGTCAGATTTTGGAAACAGGCTTTGATCATGCTAGAGCTTGTGTTCTTTACAGCCAATTTTTACTGTTTATTGTATTTATTTATTTTTGCATTTGTACTTGGGTGGGGCAAAGGCAATATTTGTTTCTTTATTTTTAAAGATAAATGGTAAAGCCATAATTCCTATTAACTATGCCCCTAGAATCAGGCTACTTCTCCATGTCATAACCAGTCAAATTAAGGAAGAGAAGTCATCATTTTGGGTATTCCAAGCACCATATTCATGTATGTTAGTTGGCTCTGTAAGAGGAAGCTTTAAGGAGCTCAAACAACAACAAAAGAATCATTTCTATGAGCTGTTCCAGTAAACTTAAGTCTAAGAAAACAGGGCATGGGAAAGTAAATGTTACTTGAGAAATCTACATATCTATGTTTTGTGTGGCCAATATGTGGATTGTCCCAAAAAACTAGACATTTTCTCCTTTCACCTGTGTATTTGTGTATGTGGGTAGACAGAGTTCATGATATTCAGAGCTGTGGGGAAATGTGGCTGCAGTTTCCACACTCTAAAGTGATTCCTTTGAAATATTCAGAACCACCTGGCTTAAATCTAAAGTTTTAGGCACCTGTCTATGGAATGGTTGTATGCAAAGATATAGAAATAGAATGCATTAATTTCCATATCCAGGTATAATTATTAGTATCATCCATCTACATATCCATAACTAAGAATTTATGAGGCTTTTAAAATTTCCCCAGCTATAAAAATAAAGTGGATGTATCTTGCGATTTTGAGTGTGCCTCGAAGCTGAAATGAAGATCTTGTCATGGATTAGCGTTGGGAATTTAGCAGGCCAGCCTCGTGTCTGCTTAAGAGAGAAAGCCAGACTTATCAGTCACTTCTACATATAAGATTTTGTGCTAATGACACATTTCATAATATCCCCATAGTATAATTATTGATTTTCTGAAGCTTATGCAGAATTAACTACCCAGCCTCCAATTGTCTCTCAGAATGGGGCATGAAAAGTTCACATATTTTGTAAATTAAAATCAATATTTTCAATCTCTCCTAAAGGTAATTTTCCTAATTTAGTGGACTTTTCCCTAACATTTATTTTCTCTTTTAATTATAAAATGGCAAGTTATTGATTTCCGTATATAACCTTTGGACGCCCCGAGTGCATTTTTATTGCTAATGCAGGGTGGGGGTAGGGAGAGCCATTGCACCTCTTAATGAGGACCTTTAATTACTAGCTGAACAGTATTAATTTGCTTTGATAAATTATGACATTCTCCCTCCCTCACATACACACATGCTGAGAGAAGCACTTAGAAAGCTCTTATACAAGGTCTTCGTTTGGATGTTTTGGTTTTTTTTTTTTTTTAATTCTTATCAAGTCATACTTGTAAGAATTCTTTTAAATGCTTATCCAGTACAGGTCTCCAGAGCAGATATACATAAATCAGCATATCCCATGAACATATATAAATTTTCTGCAAAGAGAGACAAGCGTTTTTCTATAAAGCTAAACAGCATTGATTATTTTTCCTAAGCCCAGTCATCTTCATACTCCTTGAGGCTTATTCTTAAGACAAATGATTGATAAGTCAATAAAAAAAAAAAGGCCAGGTAGGGTTTGAAGGCAGGGGCCAGTGTCTATACTCATTTCCTTTTAGGCTTTAAATAAAATTGAAGGCACTAAATAGAAGTAGAGTATCTATGAATATCCGGGGCCAGGAGCATGCCTTGAGTCATTTAGTGTAATTAAAAATAGCATTTCCAGGAATCTGGAGGAAGAGGCTTCAAAGGGGATTCTTAGATTTCCCCTGTCCTTGTCAGAAGTTCCCTTGTTCTCTAATATATGTATATATTAGAGATTTATATATATATTTATATATTATATATATATATTTTTTTTTAAAAGAAAAAAAACCTAGTGTCTCTTAGAGATAATCACAATATCTAGCCAAGGAAACTGTTGATTTAAAGGACCTTTAGTCTTCATAAATAAGTGAAGCAAAATAAAAATAAATAACAGAAGGTTATACAAAGTTGTCGGCGTGGTACTGACACATGGCAGATTTATCTGTTTCCCAATTGCAAGTAAGATACACACTGCATAGCTCACCCACGTTGTATATCATATCTGCCAACTCATTTCTGTGATTAAATATTCCATCAGTGGGGTTATACGGCGGCAAAGCTTAACAAGATTCATAAGATGCACCACTTGAACACCCATAACTCACTTCCATGGATGGAGAGCACCCCGCCTGCAAAGGAAAATTGGAATTGAGTTAAATTACTCCACGAGACACAATCAATAGGGAAGGGAGAAGATCTAATGAAATGCAGATCTAAGATACAGTTAGATCCGGATGACAAGAAACATACAATTAAAGTCACAAGTAAAGAGATAACAGAGTATGTCAACTTGAAAACCTTGAAGAAGATGGTGACCCACATTCCTAGTGACACTACTGTCATTAGCAGGTTTTTGGAAGGAGGTCGTAAGTGGATACTCCTCCAGAAAATAAAAATTTCCAGTTTTCAGAGAAGAAAAAAAATGGCTGTTTTAAAATCAGGGCATATTGGACTACAAAGTCACATTTGAAAGGTGGTGGTCAGATCTTTAAACAAGCTGACCTGGGGGTTGCTAGGAGGATCAGATAAGATGATGAGCATAAGAGAACTTCACAGCCAGTGTAGGAGATTAGTATGATCGCCAAAGTCACCTCAATTGATTGTGTCCATGTTGCTAAGGACCTGGACATGGACCGCATGACTTGTTCCGAGGCTAGGCGAGGGGACAGTGTGTTGGGATAGCAGAGTAAAGTTGAGAAATGAAGAGGGTGGATGTAACAGTTTGCAGTTGCTTCTCTTAAAAAGGGCAGGTGTATTTATTTGATCTTGGATTATCCATACAAAGATACTGGTTTTCACTGGGCTTTGGCCATGGTGAACCATGATTCATCTCAGAACGCAGTCAAAGGAAGGTAGATGAAGGCTTTTCCTCCCCATCCCCGTTACCCTTCCCACCTCCACCTCCCTGAATCGACTTACAGTGAGTGACAAGAATGACCTTCAGTCTTGCTTCTGGATGAACCTCTTTTCAACTCCCTTTCCACAGTTTGTATACAATTGCATCTGAAAAAAATAACATTGCCTAGAACCTATGTTAAACTCTGGTTCCTGACACACATTTGTTTTATTTTATTTGGATTGGGATTGGACTCAGGGTGATTTTGCTAAACTCCTAGGTCTAGAGTATGCTCTGTTTGGAATGAGTGCCTTAGCAGTCTGAAAAAGTACGGGGTGGCAGGGGGGCTGGGGGGCGGGTGTTGAAAGGTACCTGCTACCACCCAAACCCCTCAAAGCAGCACATACTGAGCTATCTCTCCCACCTCCCATGGCTGGCTCTGAGATTTTCCCATGAGGACCAGCCTAGACTGAACTCCTAGCATTGGCCGTAAGGAGCAGATCCTCCGGAACAATGACCTTTGGCTCTGGGATGTTCTGTATGGTTTACACATCTGCCAGATTCAAATACAGTGCACTTCAGTGAACTGGAACAGTAGAGTCCAGATTTAAGTCCCCAAGCAAAGGATTTTCAGCCCGGAAATGTTCCACTTCAAAGGGTTTATCTTGTACATCTGTTTACCTTTGCCTTCCCTCTCAGTGCAGTTCATGCTGCCTTTCCCCTCTCCTCCCCCATCGGCCTTATCAGGTTTTGTTCCAGTTCCACCCACATTTGGCCTTAATTTTTATCTGCGTCCTTCTGTGTCCCAGAGAGGGAAGGCAGCTCGTCTTTGATGGAGGCTGTGGAGTTTTTTGATCTTCAAATAAGATCAGTACTTGCTTATGTGCTAAAAACTGCATTTTTTGAAATGAATTTGTTTCCGTTGTGTTACATGGGAAGGCTGTTGAGGGGCGCTCCCCTAAAAGCAGGGGGTAGCTGGGCAGTCCCTGTGCAAGAACCCCCGACTCTAGGCTGTGGGAGGAGGATGAGGTTTCTATATCTGGCTCTGGGTAGATTTCGTAGGGAAAGTTTTAAGCTGCCCGTTATCCACATACTGAGAAACTCAAAACATCTCAACAGCGGTTAGCCAACTTGGGGCACTTACTGTGTACCAGGCATTGTGCTAAACTCTGTGTGTCTCCCCAGATCCTCATGAAAATGCTACCCCATCATCTTCATTGTCAAATTGTGAAACCAGAGCTTCATGGACAGTTTATCTTCTTTCCTGAATCACAGAAATAGTGTGTAAAAATCTGGTTGCCGTACAAAGGCCTTTCTTCCTAACCTTAAAGTCAGTGGTTGTCACCACCTTGTTGTGAAGCTTCCTCAGTAGGAGTCGTCTAGGGCATGGCCTCAGTGTCACCTGTTCGTTAGGTCATAGTATACTGGTATATGACAATAACAAACATACATTTGCATTTAGTATTACCCTATTACCTGTTGCATGTCAAACTCCCCATTCAGACTTTGACACATATGTACATAGATTAAAAGTTTGCAAGGTAAGTGTCATTACCTTCATCTTGCAGGTAAATTAGAAACCCAGGGAAGTGAAGTTGCCTAAGGTTTGCTGACTTTGAAATTCAAAGAATAGGCTCAAATCCATACCTTCGTGGTTCTAAAGCCCATTCCTTTCTTCGTACAAGTTACTTCCTACAAAGGCTTCACTTAATTCAATGTCTTGGATTAATGATTCTTAGCTTGGAGTGACTTTTTCCCCCAAGGACATTCGGCAATTTCTGGAAAGATTTTTCACTGCAGCCAGGGATGCTGCAGAATGTCCCACAATGCACAGGACAGTCCCCAACCACAAGTGATTATCTGTCCCAAAATGTCCTAATGGAAGCATCTGAAAGATACCAGCTATGCACCAAATATCTTAACGACTCTCTCGCCCTACCAGTCGCTTCTGCTAGTGACGTATGAGTGGCAGCAGTTCTCAATGGCAGCCGAAGAATTTAAAGAGAGTGACGTTTCCTCTTCTGGATGTTACGTTGTGATTTTTTGACTCCAAAAGGGAAAAGCACAAACAGCTGTGCAGGAAGTCCCTGAGACCATCCTCCAGCCCCGTGATTGACTAGAGGGACTCAGCAGACTCACAAAAGCTGTGATACTCACAGTTAGGGTGCATTACAGCAAAAGGATACAGATGAAACGTCAGGAAAGGGAAAAACACACAAGGGCAACGTCTAGGAGAAACCAGGCAAAAGCTTCCTCTCCTAGTGGAGTTACAGAGATATGCTTAATTTCCCCCAAAACGGCATGTGACGACATACAAAGTGTTATCAACCAACAAAGCCCCCCCCCAGCCTTAGTTTCCAGTATTTTTATTGAGGTCCATCACATAGGCAAGCTGTGCCTGCGTGACTCACCTCAACTCTCAAACCTTAGCCCCCTGGAAAAACAGGCATTTACCGTAAATCACCTTGTTACCATAGACGATCTGATCAGACTGGTAAGGTTCGGTCCAGGGCCTCAGGCATACAAAAACAGTCTTATCTGGCAGAGAATATTCTAAGGGCACAGAACTCCCTCTCCCAGGAGTTGGCCAAAGGCCAGTACTAAAGATAAGCCTTTTTGAAAATGTGCAGAGTTTGAGGCACCCCAGGCCTGCTGAGTTAACCCTTTCCTGTACAACTGTAAAAATAAAAATTAAAAACAAATGGAGATTGCAAGCTCAGAATACATAGCAACAGATGGTAGTGGTGAGGATGGTGACGATATAAGACAAGAGATACCGTTGTGTTGCTTGATTCTGGGGAAAAAAAGACCAAGGCAAATTTAGTTATGAAAGAGAAAGCAATGCTTGGCTTGCTAACTTTATAGCAGGAGTCAGCAAGCTTCTTCAGTGTAGGGCCAGGTAATAAATGCTTTCAACTTTGAAATCCGTATGGTCTCTGTTGGAACTACCCAGTTCTGCCTCTGCAGTGCAAAAGTTGCCAGGGACGATATGCAAATGAATGGGCATAGCTGTGTTCTCAAAACGGTAAGGACGTGGATGTTTAAATTTCAGTTAATTTTCAAGTATCACAAAATAATTGTTATCTTCCCCCGCCAACCATGTAAAGCTGTGAAAGTTATTCTTAGTTTATAGGCTGTATAAAAACATCGGCCCTACTTTGGACTCCCTAAGCCAGGCTCAGCAGATTTTTAATAAACACAAAGCAGCCAGTTTAAGCCCTGAGGATTTTTGTTTTACTTTGCTTTGATTTTTAAAAATGCACGGTTGTAGCAGGTACATGCTGCATGAACCTGTAACCTTAGCTGGGTGTCACTAGGTCATAGGAGGTTCATCAGGCAAGGGCCAAAGAGAGAGACCGTGTGTAAACTAATGCTTGCTTCCAGCTGAGTCATCCTCTAACGTAGAGTTGTGGTATCGAAGGCCAGACACTGTGCCAGGTGCTGAGTGAGAGAGCAGACACACGCTCAGGCCCTTCCCTCCAGAAGTCAACAGGGTAGCGGAGGATGCAAAGCAAACTCGGTGTGTAATAAATGGCGATTCCTGCAGGAGCACAAAACAATCACAGCCCTCTCTGCCTTAGGAGTCAAGGGGTAGGGTAAATCAGATCTTGACGGGTAAGTAAGAATTCACTAGGCAAGAAAGTGGGGGAAGATCATTGTAGGTGCTGAGTGAGTAGAAGGAGGTTGGTAGAATCCCAAGATGTTTCTCAACCTTTATCTTTAGAATCCATTGGAGAATGTTACCAAAAAAAAAAAAATGCAGGTGCTTGATCTTCACCTGGTACCTACTGGTGGGAACTTCTGACCCAGGTTAAGGTTTTTGTTTCCCGCCCCTGCCCCCAAGGCTGAGAAATATTGATCTGTTGATATGATACGATACCTTTTAGAGATAGGTTGCAAATGACCTGAACATTTTATGTAAAGGAATCTGGATTCTGCAATTTATCTTTGATTGAAAGCTGTGTTAAAAATAACAGTAACAAAAAAGAAGCAAAGATGTCTGGTGGTGAGTTAGCACCTATATCTACATTCACAAGTACTAGCCCCATAGTGTCTTTTGCTATATATGTGGGTTGAGCCCCAGTGGCCGGAAGAATTAGGACCATACCATCATCTGCTCAACAACGGTTGAAATTGGGTTCCTGTTTACTAAACTAGTGCCCAACAGGAAGATGATTGTGAAACTTGTCTTCTGGTTTTGTCTCAGTCTTTTTCTGGAAAAGTAAATTACCAGAGATTCAAACCACAGGTGATTCGATTTCTTTTAATGTTTTCTAACTTGTGTTACCATGCCATTCTAAACCATTTAGTTAAAGATTTTGGCTTCCTTCTTTTAATGCCCTTTTCAAAACTTACAGTCGACTGTCAGTTAAGTTGGTATGTAAATAGAGACAAATTGGCCAAATAGCGTCTAATACCCTTTCTGCTAATTATTTGTGGATGCTCATTCTCCGAAAATAAAACAAAGCCGCCCTGTCATCTTTTGAAAATGTGGTGTTGAAGAACCAACTCCGCAAATGGCAAAATCCTACTTAGGGGAACTACGCCAGTGACAGTTAATGCATTTCTAGAACTTCTATGGAACAGTTACAACCCATTACAGTCGAAATATTGGTTTATGAAAAATTAATAAAGCCCGTAGAAAATGGAATTCAGCATCTGCATTAGCTATTTACACCAAAAGAACCCGCCAGAATTAATTATGCCGTATGCTACATTCTAATGAGTTTTTCATTAAACTGTATACCATTATGGAAACTAAACAAGGATTATTCAAAGAATAATGCCAAGGGCTGTTATTTTGTTGAGAGATTAAATTAGTTAATGGGTGATACATTTAAATCTGACGCAAAGGTTAATCGATGCACACTCATCATGGTATTAAACCCAGTATCGTTGGAAAACATGAACACCCCAATATCGCTGATATTTCCTATGAAGAAGAAAAACAAACCTATCTGCATGTTTCTAGCGTTTGTTTGATGCACACGTGGTATTGTAAAGATTGAAACCCCTCTGTATTAGTTCTCTGTCGTTCTGGGAAATAACTTTTGCCAACTGAAATATTCTGTTTGCTTTTAGGCCATAGCACAGGGGAGGTGGAGTGTGAGTGTGAGTGCACGCATTGTGGGAGGCATATTTAAACAACTTTATCCGATTACTCTTTGAGAGATTCAAAGGTGAAGTATGTTTCTTACTCTCACTGAAACAGAGTGGTCAAGATTTTAAAACCTCATCTGGGAGGGCTTAGTGTAAGGCAGTTCAAGATGCATCACTTCCTCCGTTGCACGAATATGCCCAGTCCCTCCTAAAATACAGTTCTGTAATCGTAGGTGAAATCTAAAAGAGGTGACGGTAACCACAGGGGGAAGCCTCGCTGGATGGCTTTTAAGGCTCTTATAGCATCTCAGAGGCTCTTGTTCTAGAGAGGATGAGAATGAGAGTGGAGGAACCCTTCTGGGTTCTTTGCAGAGATTTGTAAATGCCACCGATTTCAGCTTAAGCGCAAGTTCTAATTATTTTTTCCCCTCAGCAGAGATTGCAAACTAAAATGTCTTTAGGAGCAGGCTGTGAGATGAATAAGTGAAAGTGGCAAATTGGAAGGGATGTGTCTCAAATACAGCAAGTAACGACTTCTTGCCGTCGTCCAGAGTGGCTCTGCCAGGCAGGAACGCTGGTCAGTCCCATGGGGCTCAATCCTGAGAAGGTAGACTTGTCTGAGCACATTAAACCTCCCACATTTAAGGGGTTTGTAATTAATCCCCGATCTTAAAATATTTGCGGGTAATTCAGTTGCGTTTAGCATTATGTTAGCGGCCAAACAAAACAGTTCGATAGCTATCAATTTGTTACCCCTTTCTTAAAAGAACAAGGGAACAAAAGAAGTCCTAAAAGTGTCATGGTTTGAGATATGCAATAATAATTATGAATATTTCCATTGCTGCCATGATGACTGAGATCACATATTGATTATCTACTATTTGCCAAACCCTTTCAGGTAGTAGTTCTGATCCTCACTACAGTACCCGAGAAAGTAGGTGTTTTTGTCCCTATTTTAAGATGTAAGGCATGAGGCTCAGAGACGTTCAATGTCTTCAGGTTGTATATGGTGATAAAAAAAAGAAGAAGAAGAAAAGATGTTTAATGATTTGCCCAAGGTCAACTAACTTACAGTCAGCAAGGCCAGAAAACAAAACTAAGTTTAAAAGTTTCCAAAGCTTTTGCTTTTTCAGCTACACTATAGAATCTCAAGAGTTCACTATTTGTCCTCTCTGTGTTTCTTCCTTCTTGTATGTTTTATTTCAATCTTGCAAGTAGGATATGTATATATTTTTTAATCTATAGAAGGTACATTCTGCCAAGAGGCTTCCTTGGTTGGATTTAAAACCCTTTTGCAGATTCTTAAACACGATCAGGAGGTTCTCGCTAAAATCTTTAGCTTGGAAGAGTCAGGTGCTCCCGCCGGAAAAGGCAGCTTCAGAATTCTTAGATGTGTCTTAGCTGAAATGGGAATAGTGGATGTTGACCGTTCCCCATGCTGGATAGTGTGTCTAACCAACTGGGGGACAAGTGTCACCATTGATGAGCAGATGTAGCTTCCAGAGTCTGAGCTTTGGAGTCAGACAAAGCTGGCTCAAGTTTCAGTGTTTTCTCATATTTTTTTTTTTTTCCCTCTCTGAGCCTTAGTTTCCTTTTGGGTTTGATAAGAAAAAAAAAAAATTTATGTTGCATGGATAGCATACCTGGTACAGTACCTGAAACCCAGTGCCACCTTCATGGGCACTCTCATTAATGTTGCTGTCCTTGGGGACAGCTTAAGTAGACCCTAACCTTTCATGGTTGTCAGCAGCACCTGTGTGACCTAGAAGCTTACTAGAAATGCAAAATGTTAGGCCCAACCCCAGACCTACTAGATAAGAATCTGCATTTAAGAGTCTGCAGGTGACTCAGAGCATGGAGTTTAAGAAACAGGGCCCCAGTATGGATGGCCCTTATCTATATGCTGACACTCATGACCTTGAAAGACAAACACATTAGGAGATAAAACTTATTTCCATTGTCTTTGTTGTGGCTGAATTGCTAGACCTCTACAAATACTCTATGGAATAGTTTTTCTAATCGTTTTATTGTTTTGAACAACAATGAATTCAAAAGAAATTCTGAGCAAATATCTTTTAGAGACATGCCTTCAAAAATCTTTGGTTGTTTTTAGCAAAACGGAAATGAAATTAATTTGGGGGTAAAAATTGATAAGATGATACCCTCTAAAATATTTACTGCCAGCTCCCTGGAGAAGGGCTAATGGCGCACTAAAAGACAATTCCTGTTAGTATTGTTCCAAACAGTGAGGGACATTAGAACATTGGTCAGCACACTTTATCTGTAAAGAGCCAGATAGCAAATATTTTAGCCTTTGCAGGCCATAAGGTCTCTGTTGCAAGTCTTCAACTCTGTCACTGTAGCAGAAAATGAGCCATACACAACGCATACATGAATGTGTTCCAATAAAACTTTATTTATACATACTGAAAGTTGAGTTTCATATAATTTTCACTGGTCACCAAATGTTATTCTTCTGTCGATTTTTTTCCAACCATTTAAAAATGTAAAAACCATTCTTCATTCACAGGCCATACAGAAACAGGTGGTGAGCAGGATTTGGCCAAAGGGCTGTGGTTTGCCAACACCTGATATAGAAGACTATTTTAAAAACAGTGGGTCTAGGAATCTAGTTTGGTATGATTTGCACTTGGTACCACAAGATCTCTGTGACCTTGGGCAAGGTCCTGAATTTCTCTGTCTCAATACCCTCCTCTATTACATGGAGGTAATAATGACATGTCTTTTAGGGCTGTTAGGAGTAGGTGACAATCCAAGTTAAGGTTGCAAGGATTGCCTAGCAGTTCTCAGGTCTTCAGTAAAACAATTTTTGGAATTGTTATGTTTATTATCATCTTGAGTTAATTAAATGTTTTCTGTCAAAGCTACTATTACCCTAAATTTTGGAGGCAGGAGAATAAATGAAAAGTTCAAATGAGTCATTAAAATTTTTATGTAATAATCAGGCAAAAAGTTGCACAGAAATTCTTTGCACTATTCTTGCAACTTTATGGTAAAGTGTGAAGTCATGTCAAAATGAAAAGTGAAAAGAGAAAAAAAACAAGAAATGATATATTTCTTGTGGAATATCATGCAAACAAAAACTTACAAAAATAAACTGGAGTGAGGGATTACTTGCACTATAGACTGATTTGCTTCAGGGTTCCTTTAAATATGGAAATCCCCAGGTACAATTAAAACATGATTTGATTTATAAGAATTAAACATACATGCAACATTTTTTTTTTGCAACATCTGTGCCTAAATTAAAATATCCCTGTCCTTAAAACTCTACCATAACATTTCAGAGAAGCTCGCCTTTCTGGCTGGCATAAAAGCATTAGGGGTTAACTTCGAAAATATTCTTACACGGATTAGCTCAGTGCTAGTCTGATGTTCAAAAATGCGTAACTGTGAAAGAATTCTCAGCCCATTGGGGCTCTGGATACATTCTGGATAGATTTGTCAATTGGAAGCAGTAGCCTCCACTGGCAGGGGCCTCATGGCAACCTCCCAGGCTTCTGAGTCCAACAAAGTTTGAGGTTTGTGGGACAGTTCATAGGGGACCCTCATGCCTGAGGCCTCTGCAGTCCTCAAGGTGGTGTTTGTTGCAAGACAGGTGTGTTAGATTGCTAGGGCTGCCTTAACAAAGTACTGCAGACTAGGCGTCTTAAACAATAGAAATCTATTTCTCACCATTCTAAAGTCCTAGATCAGAGTATCAGCAGGGGTGGTTTCTTCTGAGTCCTCTCTCCTTGGCTTGGCCATCTTTTCTCTGCGTCTTGACATGATCTCCCATCTGAGACTGTCTGTGTCCTAATCTCTTCTTATGAGGACACCAGTCGTATTGGGTTAGGACCCACCCATAAGACCTCATTTAAATACCCTCTCTCCAAATAAAGTCACATTCTGAAGTACCGGGGGCGTTAGGACTTCCACACATGGATTTTCAATTCAGCCCAGAACAGCAGGGCAGGAATGCGTGTCGTCTTCTGGTGGGGGGACCAAGAGTGACCTCTCTAGGATTATGCAATTGGTGATGTCGTGTTCCGTCTTTACCGGCGTGCCTCCTGAGAATTCAAGAGAGTAGCTCAGGCTGGAAGCGAGTTACTATTTTTTGTTCAAAACTCTGCAAAGACAAGACAAAATCCATCCGTGAACAAAATGGTAAAGACGATAAATAAATAGATTCTGCCTTTTTGTCTGCAGAATTGCTTTTCTCCTAAATATGCAGAGAAAGGGCACACCCATAGAACAACAGGATGTTCCTGTTGCTGATTAGAAATGTAAATTTCTGAATAGCAGAATCAGCTTCTTTAGGGATGGAGCCTGGAAGGTTTGCCATTGCACCTTCTCTCACAGTGGTCCTTAAACTCTCATAACGGTTTGAAGACTCCTGATTTAAGGAAGGGCAGGAATTCATAGCCTTGAGATTTGGGAAACTAACTCTTCAGCATTTCTCAAAGCTTGGGTGGGTCCTTCATGATGTCAGAACCTGTCCACTCCAGACCTACTGAATCAGAGACACCAGGGGTAGAGTCCAGCAGTCTACATTGAACAAGGTCTCCAGGAAATGCTGCAGATGCAGGTGATTTGGGGAAACGAAAGGATTGAGAACCCCGGGTTAGTGCTGGCCCATTTCTCAAAGCACTGCTCCAATCACATAGTGTGTGGGTTTCTCTTTCAGCAAAGTGTCTGTTTCTTACCAATTTATAGTTCTTTCAGTCATGACCATCTTCCTATTTTTATTCTATTTTTTAAAAAAAAAAAACTTTAAAAATTTTTCTATAATAATGGAAGTAGGAAGAAGTCATTGATAAAGTGAGTAATGGTTTAGGAACCCAAGTAGCTTTTTTTCCCTCTGCATTTGTCTCTGGTTGCTAATAAGACTTCTAGAAAAGGCTGTGGTTGTTCTGTTCCTCTTTTTTTTTTTCCGCCTGTGAAGGACTAGTACTGTCAGATCTCCCTTATTAAGAAGCAACAGGTGCTTTGTAAACATTCTTTGGGAAATATTACATAAAAATTTTTTTTCTGTATAAAGTCAAAATGTTATTGCTAGCATTCATTACTATTACGACTGATCTTTTTTAAGTTAGGACAGCAATCTGTAGCAGAAGTATGGAGTTATTTGTTTTTTGTTTTTTGTTTTTTTGCCAAAGCCATAAAAGTTATAGCTAATGAAAATTATTCTAAATAACAACTTATTTATCTCAGTGAGCCATGTAACTAATCGTGGAGAGTAGATATTCAGAAGCATTCCTTTATTTCTTTTCTTGGATATATTTGTTCTTGAACATATTAATACTAAAAAAGACAGCATCTTATCCTTTTGAAAAAGCACAGGGAATTCAGCAAATGTGCCCTAGAGCCCAGCACAGTGCCTGACCGTGGTAGATGACAGTAAATACCTGCTGAATGAGTGATGGTATCAGAGCCCCACCTTTTCCTAGTTGAGAGGTAGAGAGAAGGACTGAGCTCTGCAAATGTCTCTTGCTCTCACTCAGCCACTGGCCTGCAGCGTTTTCCTCTCAGCCCCTCTTCTCAGCGTCAGCTCCTTTCCCAGGTGGAGTAACAACAGCAAAGCCAGACCCCAGCAGAGAGCTCCATTCTCACGTGACTCGGGGCCAGCACACGGTAGAGGTACGTGGGGCTACAAACAGCACATGCCACACACAGAACCTTCCCACATAGGTGCCCTAGAATCCCCATTGCATCTTAGATGCTCGGTCAAGTTTTGTTGTTGCCCTTTGTGGTGTTGTTAGTTTGCATTTTCATAGAGATCGAAGCATCCTTCTCCAGATTTCCTAGCCCATTATAATCTTGGGACTAGTGAAGCAAATCGGCCACTCCCAGTTGCCAGGCAGTTGAAATGTTCCTTTGACCTTTTTTTTTTTTTTTTGAATCCAGAAATTATGTAAGAAAGAGCTTAGTTCTTCACCAGTGTGCCAGCTTGCAGCCATGCCCATCTGATACTAAAACAGAAGAGGCAGACATTGCTAAATAGTCTTTTCTTCTTCTTTCCCGTCCTCTGTTCTAATTTTCTTTCTTGAAAGGGTAACTCGGCTGCCTGTCAGAAACCCTTTCATTTCTCCCCTGTTGCCTCCCGCCTCTTGGCCTAGGTTCCTGGAACCATAGGGCTAGGAGGATGGGGAAGACATGATTCCCCGCCTCTTGGAATCAGTAGCTTCCATGGGGGAAGACCATGATTAAATAGATTATTACAACATAATCTAGAAAGGCAGAGAAAGGAAGCTGACTGTTTGTGTGGAAACAGATAGACCCAGGTTCTGGGAGGAGGAAAAATCAAGAGCTGAGTCTGGGAAGGGAGTTGCCCAGAGTGAGGGGAAAGGGCTTCCCAGGAGAAGAAACAGCCAGTGCAAAAGCATGGAGGTGTGAACCTGCACCGTTTGTTCGTTCGAGTCCACTTTCCTCAGGGTTGGCAGTAGAGTGGAACCGTTGGACACTTCCTCCTTCCCATCTGTGAAAAGGGATATCCCTTCTAGCTTCTCCCTGTGCTGCCTTCGGGGGCCAGAAATGATTCCCTACACTGCGGGGAGTCAGAAAGGGTTTTGCTGCCCCATCTAAGACCCTGACCCAGGCTTCCTCTTTGCCAGCTAGAGGATTCCAGATCCTGCTTGAGAGTGGCTGTGTGGACGCCTGGCCAGAATGTGGGCTGTGGGTGATCGTTGCGCCCTAAGGGAGCGAGTGTGACGGGCTCTGGAAGAGGCTCTGATTGTTTCGAGGTCGAGGTCTGCTGCGTGGAGCCCGGTCTCTGCCCGTGGCAGATAGAGTCATCAGCGGTCCAGGAAATGGATCGCTAGTCTGCCCAGGTTTCGTGTTAAAGTGGATGAGTCAACCTTAAAAGAACCAGGAAAGAAGAGACAACGCAGTGACTCTCTTAGAGGCAGCTCGTAAAAATATCTGAACTGTTGGCATGCACCTTTCCAGGTGGAAACAGCAGGCAGAAGAAGGCACCCTCAGGAAGGGTTGGTTGGAAATTCGAGCACTACTTTTAGCAAAGAAAATAGAAAGGGAGAGTTCTTTAAAGATGTATCATAATTCAGTAGTATTCATTAATCCCTTCCAGGAGCAGGTATTTTGCCAGGTGCTGAGGATAAAAAGATGAGTATGATTTGGCTCTGCCCCAGGAGGCTTGTGTGGCTAGGAAGACCAGTCCGTAAATAGAAAATTGTAATACAGCACGACAAAGGATCTACCAGGGAGATTTTTTTTTTAAATGTATGATAAAAGCATACAACAGAGAGTAATTAATTCAATCCTGGGGACTTGGGGGAGAGGAGGTCACTTTCAAACTATACAGAAGGGAGACAGGGGAAGCCACTTTTTCTTTTTTTAAGTTGAACCATATAGAATTGCTAGTATTCAACCCTGTTTGACATAGAAATGTCCATTTCACACGGTTTCACCTAACACTAAGACCAGGAATGGAAGGGAGGTTTCATCCCCTTCGCCTACTCTAATCAGATGATAGTCATTGCCTAGTAGCTGTGTTGAGAATGATTCCGAGGATTCTAGGCCAATAAGAAAGGATCATATTGAGATTGATTAACGATGTCTACCCTGGCTAAGGCATGGGTAGAGACTAGAATCAATTGAACCTCTAGTTGCCATACTTAAATTTTTAAGGAGTTTAATAAGCAAAGACACAGAAGTCTAAGAAGTGCAGGGTGTCACCATGGTTACAGATGATAGTTCGTGGTAGTTTGAAGTGGGTGGTCTATGTGGGGGGGGGGGCCTGCTGGGGGAAGATAGAAGACCCAATTCAGGGGACTCATTGAAAAGCTATGTTGATGCTGTATTGGGAAGTGCTTTGACCTTGCAAGTACTCTTCATACTGCTGTATTTGTGCTGTTATCTATTCGACTTCCTTTTTAGAAGAAACACACATTATCCATCTATGCCCCTAAAAAGCATAGAGGTTACAGTGCTCTCTGCTGATTCGCTTTTGTTGAATTGAAAGTCCTCTTAAGAAAAGGTTACAAAGTACTAAGGGAACCTACAATAAGTACTTTGCAAATTAAATTGGAGGATGTTTTTAGGGAAAATAAAAGCCAAATACTGTGAAGGCATAGATTTTGTTTACAAAGGTCAAAATCATTGCATAAAGATTTTTTTTTCTTTTTTGTTTTGCTATAAGAAAGCATCCAAATGAGTTACTTCAGTTTCTTAGGATCCACAGCATAAGAAAAATTAGGGAAGCTTCATTATGCCCTTCCACGGTTTAGCTTTCCAGATGGAATCTGTGTTGTGTCCCAGTGGAATTCTGTAAATTGCATTGAAGATATTGAAAATTGGCCCAAGGGTTTTAACCGTACAATACTGAAATGCCCTTCTGGATGTGTTTTTGCTACAGTTAGATATTTTCTTCCTTTGAAACCTAAGTACCCCAAGAAACTTCAGATCTTATTTCAAACATGTTTTTTAACCAGGGGTGGGCAGGAGAGAACAGTTGGGGGGCTTTCTCAAAATCCACCTCCTGGGGTCCCACCTACAAGATGCTGACTTGCACCTAGATATGCAGTTCTCTGCATATCCTATAGGAATATTAATTTCTCTCTAAAGTTTCTAGCAATGAGCAAAATCATACAGATGGCCTCTGCAGAGTCACACAAGTACTTTATTGATGAAGAGCACTCATCAAAGGGGGTACTGAGTACCTTTTGTGGGGGTAGCTTGCTTCCCATTGGTTGATTTTAGAGCCCAACCTCTGTCACCTGGCTTTGGTTTGTTGGCTGTTAACCTCCATTACTGTTGCCAGTTACCTGCTAAAACTGGAAATACCTACTGAGGAGAAATTAGACCATGTGAAGGCTCATCTTCTATGTTGTGATAAACTGTTTTTAAGTGAAGAAGAAAAAGAGCTCTCAGTTTAGCAAAGGTTGATCCTGACTGAGGCCCCTCTAGACTCTTCATGTGTTTACTACCAAGAGAAGGTCCGTTAATTTCACCCTTAGTCCAGGGATATTTTTGGGGTCAGGGGTGGCTCTTCTCCACCTATGAACTTGGGATACTAGAGCAAATGTGAGAAGGACCAGAGAACGTTCCTTCAGGTAGAACATCTGTCCATGTATGACTTTTCCTTGTAGGAGATTAGAGTCCTCAGACCTGGTGACAGGGGACAGGTGAGATGGGTTAGAAGTTTTAATAGAATCTTTCTTTTACATGGATATAAAGTATTGATCTAGAAAAGCACAGGGGACAGAGAGTGGAAGAGGAATTTGGGGAAGGCGTCAAAGACCTCCCCACGTGATCCATCCGTTTGGCTCGGTACCTGGTGGTGGAGTGCAGGTCAGAAGAGGACACTTGTAGAATTGTGTCACATTGTTGTAGTTCCTCTATTTGCTGGAACCCCACTCATTCTGAAGTTTCAATCACATTTTAGTTGATCTTGGGGAAGATACAAAAGAGTAGTAGAGCCATGCACTAGGGCAAGTCTCCAAGGAGGCAGGAAAGTTTGCTGTTGCTATTCTTGGTGGTGCACCTGCAAGGTAGGCTTCTCTCATGGGTGGTTGCTTCCCAGTGGTGGCGGTGACAGGGGCGTGACCTTTTCCCAGCCAGGGAAGTGACCAGACACTGCAGGGAGGCATTTCCATCACTAATAATGGGCTTCAAAACTCCTCCAAAGTCTCTCTAGTCCTTTTCAAAGCCTTTGAGTTTGAGTTTTGCAACAGCAGGAGGGTAGAATTGATACCCTGGAGGTGCCTGACCCCAGTCGTCCCTGGAGTGGGCGGTGGTTCAGATCATGTCGCAGACTGAGGAGGATCTCAGGACTCGACCGTTACTTGCCACTGCAAAGTTCCACTTTGCGAGGACGAGCCCAGTGCCCTCTGCTTTAGATCCGGAGGAGGCGGCTCATCGCTGCCAGGCAGCCGGGGTCTGCGGGGCTCATTAAGCAACCTCTGCAACTGGAAGGCGAGAGAGAGCTTTAGGGAAGAAACCAGAAGTGCAGGAGCCAAAGGCTGTGTCACCCAGCTCGGGTCCGGGGTGGGTACCAGGGATGGCAAAAGTTGCATTGATCTCTTCCCTTCCTTCTGTTCTTCCGCTGAAGAACCAATTCGGAAAGACTAAAGTACAGGGAGGAAAAGTTGTCTCTAAACCTGTCAGTGCGTACGCTCTCCATCAAGTGGTTATTGTGTGCCAGCCCCTGCCTTGGGGACATCTCCAGCCGTACGATTCACAGCCCTTTCTGGAGGTAGGTATGTTCACCCCTGTCTTCCAGATGAGAATGCTGAGGCACAGAGAGGTACAGTGGCTTCCCAAGATCACACAGCAGAGTGGTGTTTGAGTCAGGCGTACTGTCTAGCTCTCTCTGATGTCCCCCAGCTTCCCTTTTCAGCGTGCCCTGCTGCTGCCATTCCTGGTCTGAACCCGGGCCCCCGGGGCAGGCAGCCTCTGCTACTCAGCCCCGTGTGAAAAGTCATGACATGTGCTTGGTGGGCCGGGGTGGGGGGGGTGGGCTTCCCCTGATTCCCTCGGCTAAGGCAGGGGGCTTCCTGGGGTGTCCCCGTCGTGTGCTCTGGGATATGGCTGTGTGTGCATTTCTCTGCCTTTCTCGTTTGCGTGATCGCTCAGGTGTAGTGTGCCTGTTCCCAAACCAGATACCGTCTCTCTCTCTTTTTCGTAGGCACGGTCCTGTTGTGCCAGGCAAACCAGGAGGGATCCTCCATGTACAGTGCCCCCAGTTCACTTGTATATACTTCCGCAAGTAAGCCCACTGTCGTGGCTCTCTTTTTGTTTTGTGACATAAACCCAAGTCCGGTCACCTTCCCTGCCATGTAAGTCCTCTCCCCCTCCCTCCACCCCACCCTCGCCTGTGGCCCTCTGCGAGGTGCAGTCGACTTCCATAAGCATGTCTCTGTTTCCCTGTTGCCTTAGCATCCGAACCCCCCCGTTCATGACCATTCACGTCCGAATCCTCACTCCCCGGCTGTCCTGGCCGTTCCTCAGTAGACCTGTCAGGACTGTGGGCATGGGGTTGCCGGGAGGGCGGTGGGAGGGCGGGAAGCTACTGCTCTAGCCTTTTCTTGTAGCTTTGCAAATGCATATAAAAATAATTTAAATGGATGCATGCAGGCCATGCAAAAGGCAACCCTAGCCTAGCCAAAGATGCTTCATTGGTAGTCTTGGGCACAGTTGTCTTGCTATTGAAAATATAACTAGCCTGCAGCCAGGGACTTGTTTGCAAAGCTGTTCTGTCTTTTGCTGTTTGATTCCAATGAGGAGGAGGAGGAGGAGAGAGAGAAGAATGGGGTTCTCCCCCATTTAACTAGGTGGGGGGGGCAGTGAACAATAATAAAAAATATCTTTTAAGAAGTGGGGACACTTTGACATGTACAAATATAGCTGTCATTTGCTGGAAGGAGGAGACCAAAAATCCAGTATGGAAAGCAGATCAGAGTGTTGATACGGAAGAACCGAAGTTTCCTCTGCCTGGGATGGGTGCTCCAGGGTGGAGAATGCCTGGTCCTCATCCCTGTCCCAGAGCAGACGGAAGAATTAAAGCTGTAGCTGAATCTACCACATTGTCCCAGATGTTTTGCCCCTCCTCAGAGAGTCTTCCAGTCACAGCCAAGACTTTGTCACCTATTTTATACGATGTGTGTTAAGTCCCGTGAAAGTCCCAGAATTGCCGGATGAGTCCTGTGTAGGGTTAGTGCTCAGGAGTGAGTCTGGGGGCCCTGCAGGGGAGAGTGGGTGTTCCCGGGACCAGCAGGAGAGGGGAGTAGGGAGGGAAGCAGAGGCACCTGGCTCACGGCTGTCAAGGGGCTGAGAGACAGAGGAGATATGCACCACCAGGCCAAAACCCAGCATTCCCATTCCCTGAGTGGGAGGCTGGGACACCCCAAACTCCTCCCGGTGGTGGGGCAAGGTGAATATGTAATGAGACGACAAACCTGAGGTTTCTGACGTCTTCAGGAGGTTGGGGCAGCTGGTTATGTCTCCCAACCAGAGTATAATCATCAATGACAGTTTTGGTGTTAATTAAATGCAAGGTATATTTCTGTGCCCCCAAGAAGCCAGAATCTAACCATACTGGCAAGAAGTAGTTCTCTCTGAATTTATGAAAATTGTCTCATTTGGGCCAATGTAAATGTGCGTGTACATGCCTCCTAAAATTATTCCTATAATGCCACTGCACATTTCCACGTGTCCAGCGTTGTTTATTCTTCTTGAAACCCGCACCAGGTAGGTACCGAATGTTTGCTTTGCAGTTGAGGAAGTAGGTGGTACAGAGAAGTGGATTAATTTAACCAGGATCTCACAGCCAGGATGTGGTGGATTTGGTTTTTGAACCTGGGGAAAATATTCAAGCGTCAGCTGCCTTTCTGGGTCCTTTTGACTCTAACTCCCATCATTGTTTTCCTTTACCTGCCCTCACTTCTCTATAAATGTCATTTTCCGAAGGAGAGTTGGGTTGAATCCCAGGGTGTTATTATTTTTTTTTCTCTAACATTGTTGTCCCATGGAACTGTCTGGGATGAAACCTTCATCTGCTCCGCCCAAGGCAGTACTGATGGGATGGAGGCACTGATTTGATTTGATTTTAATTGATGTTACCTTAATTAGCTACATCAGGCTAATGGTCACCATATCGGGCAGTACAGCTCTATATGATCACATGACCTATTTATACTTCAGTTTTCTTTACAGAAGTGAACAAATTAACTCCAAAATAGGGCTAGTTTAAATTGGTGCAGCTATTATAAAGTGATTTGGGGAAAGTGTGTGTCTTACATATCAAACACGGAAACATTTCACAAAATCTGCACAATAAAACAGCCGAAGCATACAGAGAAAACGAAACCATCTAAAGCAGGGGTTGTTGCCAAGCCCATCCCAGAGCCCGTCTTATTTAAGAATGATTTTTAGATTTTCCAAGGATTGTGAAAACAAAACAAAATAAAAACAAAGAGGAAGGTGTGCTAGAGACACAGGTGGCCCACAAGGCCTAAAATATTAACAATCTGGTTCTTTTCTGAAAGTGTGCCTGTCTCTGATTTAAAGGGTCAACTTTATTACTAAAAATGTAAAGTAGCAATATCACTTCAACTGAATATAATTATGCTTTTTCCTAGGTTGAAAGTAAAAATTTATAATAATTATGGAAAGCGTAGAATGTGTGTCCAACATCCTTGACTTTTAAATTACATCATCAGTCAGTATTATCCACCCATTAGTCATCCTATTGTTTTCACTTATTATCATGCCATATGCTCTTTATGAAAATATGTTAATAACCCCGCAACACTCTGTTGTTTAATCATGTTATATTTTAATTCGCCCCCTCCATTGTTGAGAATGTAGGTTCGTCGCAGTATTAAACAAAATAAACATCCTTTGATATGGAGGTTTTAGGAAAACAACAGTTGATAACTAACCCTGCTTACCCCATAGAAAGGCAAAACAAAAAGTAGGGGTTTTTTTTTTTACAATAAGAACTCTGTGGTCAGAGAGTCTTACTTGTCCATCTCTTAAGCAAGGGTATTCAGAGTGGCAAGCTCAGTTGATTAGTATTTTGTAGTGGTGACCAGCTCGGAGACCTCCTCTTCTCCAGCTGTAGCCAGAGGGGCCTCCGGGGCTGTGCATAAAGCTTATCGGCACATCCCTAAGGTGCGTTACAGAAGTTTCCTTTTTTTTTCTGTGTGGCTTTTAGGTCCAGGCTGTTTTCAGTTAGCTGACTTCTTTGCAACATACACTTAGGTTTTTTCTCTTCCAGATTAACATGCATATCCTAGTATGAAGCCATATCCCATTTCCTTAGTCAATTCAGCTAGTGTATAAAGGGTCTCTCTCTCTCTCTCTCTCTCTCTCTCACACACACACACACACACAGATACATTCATGGTCATGCAGTATCCCTCTCCTCCCTCCGGGTCTGATTTGCACACGGCTAAGAGCTACATATCTTGTCTTGGAGATCTGATGGGCACAGCCTCTTTTTCTCTAAGAATTAATTCAACCATCTTCCCTAAAGCTGAGGCTTCCTTCCTTCTCAGCAATCTTTTAGGACGTGCTTGTTTTTTTAACTTGAACATGCATGCGTTCACCGTTTTTATTTGACAGTCATGCTCCTGGAGAAAGGCGTGTGTAAATTACACTTCTGTATATTGGATCCTAGGTGTCTACTGACTTCCAAGATCACTCCAGAGTTTTGTTTTTGTTTTTTGGGGTTTTTTTTTCCCCTTCATGGATTTTTAACTGGCTTTGGATGTTTTAAACTTAAATTGCCCCTCTTCCTAACCAAATAGCTAATCATCTGTAAATAACACCCTTAAATGCAGTAGGGGAGATGGTTTTTAAAGGAACCCTGCTGAATGAGTCTGTAATGAAAATAATTCCTACTGAAGCTATCTGCTTTTTAAGACGCACTTTTGCATATTTTTTGCTAAGTGAATCATCCTAATAATATGACCCAGGACATACACAAGCATTAAGAGAAACATGTTCACTCATGACTTTAGGTGACTACAACCTAATCCTGTAAATTCTCCTATCTGACCCCAATTAGCCCAGTTTTTTCTTTCCTCACCCCTAAACTTTAGGCTCATTGGAAACCTAGTTCAACTTGAGGGCATCATGTATCCTCTTCCCTGTTCCAATAATCCACTCTCTTCCAGACTGTAAAGTGGCCCTACTTTATATCAAACTTTGACGTCAGAGCAAAACTCCAGGGAATCAGGCAAGACCACCTATTGCAGTATCAAATGCAAAACATTTACTATTAATATTTTTGAACAGGCTTTAAGTAACAAACAATGCAAACCTCTAACAGAGAGGGTTAGTGAAGCTGGGGCAGGGCTGGGGGCATCTTCCTGCCCACCCAGTTCCGAAGGCCGGGGGGTCTTTCAGCTCCTCTTGTGCACAGTAAGGGCACAAGCTGCATCATTGCCGGGCCGTTTGCATACAGCGAATGCCTAACATCAGACTCAGCCCCAGGCAGAAATAGGACAGTAAAGAACGTAGCACATCTCTTCCAAATGAAAACACGACTTCCGTTTTTCGTCTCTGAAATATCAAGGGGTAAATTCACTGGTTGCGTGGATGGGAAAGTCCGCTTCTGATTTAGATTAGCAAGGCGTGCTGTCCCTGATCCTTATTTACATATGAAGAAGCTGTTGCCAGAAGCAGGTACATGTTATCGTCCTTGTTTTGTTTTCTTAACAATTTTATGAATAGAATTTAAATTACACAAGTAACAGGTGCTCTTTGCAGTCAGGGAAGCATGCACGTAAACACACACACAGACACACACACACGATTGGAATAATGTAATAATATCCCCACTTTATCCAGTAACACACACCCTTAAAGTCACCTGTGTGGCCTCCCAATAAGCACCTTTTCACGTTTTCTCTATTGTAATTCAAGGGACACGCACATGCACAATGGGTGGGGGTGTTGGTCATTTGACCTTATACAAAGGAGAGTATACACATACATGCTTACATGCTCATTACACATATTAATCTTATGTGGTTCCACTTAAATAATATTGTGACCATCTCCCTTTAAGCTTTTGTGATATTTTCGTGCTATTTCATGCTGAGGATGGCCAATGGTGTATTCAACCATTCTCTATCCGTAGTGATTCAAGCTACTTCTTTTCATATCCCCTCCATAAAGGGTGTAGTAAAAATGCTTGTGTACACCCTTCCACACCAGCGCTTCAGATTCTACACCTACATTCCCAGCGATGGGACTGTCCGTTTCATCCCAACATTCTTTCCGGCATTGACATGTTTTGCTCTCTTTAATTTTTCAAATCAGGTGAACAGTAACATTTCAATTTGAGTGTACATCTGCCTTTCTCCTAGTAATGAACCTCATCTTTCACATATTTAGTTGTCATTTAGACTTTACCTTTTCTGAACTTCCAGTATACACCTTCCCGTTTTCTGAGTTTTTCTCATTTTATTGTTAATTCCCCTACAAGAGAGATTTGTTCGTTAGGGAGAATAACCTGTAAATAATACACATGTTGCAAACGTACTTCCTATTTTGCCCATTTGACTTCGCTTACAGGTCACTGCCCATTTTTAATTCTGTAGGCAGATGTACCTGTCTTTTCTTTTGCTATCAGCCTTGGGTAGCATTTTGGGTTACAAACTCCAAAGTGAGCAAGTTTTGTTCAGCCACTGTATCAGTCAGCTCAGGCTGCCATAGCAAAATACCGTAGGCCGGGAGGCTTCGACAGCAGCGTTTGTTTCCTGGCTTTCTGGAGGCCGAAAGGTGAAGATCGGGTGCTGGCACAGTTGCGCTCTGTGCAGAGGGCCACCGCCTCCCTGTGTTGGCGCATGACAGAGAGCGCATGCGCACGCCCGCTGGCGTCTCTTCATACAAATGCACCGTTCCCATCCATGAGTGCCTCAACCTCAAGACCTCATCAAAACCTAATTGCCTTTCAAAAGCCCCACCTCCAAATAACCATGAATTGGTATGGAGGAGACACAGTTCAGCATAGCAAGCCCCTTGATCCAAGGGTGCCAGTTTTATTTGTCAAGGGCTGGAAAAGCATTTTTCGGTAGAAATTTCCGTAGAGTTCCATATGCTTATCAGTGCAGATGAGTGCATTCCCGCAGTTACCTGGAAGCTGCAGCTGAATGTTAGATCCACGCCAGGATAAATCCTAAAGTTAAAGGAAGATGAATGCTATTTTTTCTCTGAGATATTCAGCCCAACCCTACTCAAAAAAAAAAAAAATCTGATATCACAGACAAATGCTTAGGAACCTAAATGTTATCAAAATGCAAAATCATTTCCTCATTTATTCACTTCTAATGAAACTCAAGGGCAAGTGGTAGTGGCATAGTTTTAATTGATGTATTGATTGCAGATTTTATGGAAGTAATTGTGTGGAATTCATAAAACAATGATTTAAGTGGCAGAAACATACATAAATCAGGCCGCACTATTCTACTTTTAGGTAATTGATAGAACTTCCATTGGTTTCTGTAATTAAAATAAGGGCCTAAATTAATTTACGGCTTCCTCTTTCTTCTGCACAATAGAGAAAATGTCCGTGGACTGAGCTCAGTTAATAGAAAGTGCACGTGCCGGTCATTGTGTTGCTGACACATTGGTGTAAAGAGTTGTGTCGTCTTTCTCCCTCGCTCGATGGTAGCTCAGAGCTTCTTGGTTGTCCCCAAGATGTTTTTGTCCTAATCTTTCCTTGAGAGATTTTTTAAAATAAAAATAACTAGTGCCAGGAGTAGCGGCAACCAGTGAGGTGCTCACTTCAGACAAAATTTAAAGGGGTGCCAAAAAATTCAGTAATCCAGACAAAACGACATTTTAATGCAATATGTTTTAAAAATCCAAAATGAATGGGAAAAGATCTATGATGAACAGAATATTAAAATTGCCCAACAAGACAGGATGGGTATTGTTAATTTTTCCTTTTGGAGCCGTAGGATTCAGTATGGCTTAGTGCATCCTTCTTTGTTTATATTTTGATAGTCTGCTCATCATCATGGATTAAAAAAAATAATTTGGCATTTTAAAAAACATTGCATTAAAACACGATTTATCTTGATTACTGAGGGTGTGTGTGTGTGTGTGTGTGTGTTCCCCACACACACTCAAGTTCTGCAACCAAGGTGAATGCCAAATTCTCACCTTCGTTCCAGCCCTGGAATGATGGTGTGACAATGACTAGGAAAACCAAGCCATGGATATGGAGCACTCACTATGTGGTAGGCATTCTGCTAAGCCCTTCTCGTGAGCTTTTGCACTCAGTCCTCACGAGAAACTATGAAATAGGAATGATGATGATGCCACCTTGTCTCATGAAGAAATTTAGGCTTAGAGGTATTAAGGAGCGTGTCAGCGATCACCCAGTTAGGTCGACTTTGAACCCAGCCTGTGCGAACCACAGTCCTTTACTCTTATCTACTCTCTCAACTCACACCCCTGTATCTAGATCATATTTATGCTTTCATCTTACCTTAATATATACCAGGAGAAGGGTATTCTTTTCATGTAACTACTGAGTATTTGGTATCCCCCAGCCCCAGCCCCCTGCTGAAGTTTTGCAATGCTGAGCTGCAAGGAATGGCTGAGTGTGGAGTGATCGTGCAAAACCCCTGAGCAGTGCCCAGCACCTCTGTTTGCTTCAAGATTGTGCTTTCTCCTCCCTGTGCCATGATTTCCGGGGAGGCAGTTTTTTCTCTGTCTGATATGTCTGGCCAGGACTTAGCAAAAATTGTTCTTTAAGAGGCCAGATAGTATATGCAGCTTCACAGGCCATCTGGTCTCTGTTGCAACTACTTAACTCTGTTGTGGCTTCAAAATAGCCATAGACTGCTGTACGTGTAGCCATAGACTATAACCCCTACATATAAATGAATGGGTGTGGCTGTGTTCCAATACAACTTTATTTACAAAAGAAGTCTGCAGGTGAGATTTGGCTCGAAGGCCATGGTTTACCAACCTCTTTGTCAGGTTGTCATCTCATTTGAAAGAGCAGAATATGGCAGCTGGTTTCTTGGATGTGAAAATAAAAAGGAAACTTCTTTTAAATGTGCACTCTCATGTACCATTTGCACTTTGTACCATTTTATCACATTTTAAAACAAAGAATGTAAGATAGGTATATAAAAAGAATACCCTTCTCCTGGTGCATGTTACAGTAGGATGTATGCATAAGTTTGATATGGACACAGTGATGGATTGTTCGTTTTGCTCTCACCATAGACCACAAAGGAACAAATCTGGGTTTGGAGGTTTCGTTCAGTGCCGTTGATCATCTCTCACACCTGCCCCAGTTTCCCCGGGCAAAATGTCGAGACTCCATTAACGTACCCAGGGTCCCTCGCCCTCTGCCTGGGCTGTTTCTGTTTCCTTCCCCACCCTCCCAATGCTGCTGGCTCTGAAAGACCCTCTGGACTAGACCCTTCCACTCAGGGAATTGGACATTGCCTCCCTTTTCCTTTGTGGCCCAGGATTATGGTGGCAGCATACCCACATCCCCATTGTCATTTTCTTTGAAATAATTCCTTCTTTACTCATTTCATCAATCCTTTGATTGCGGAGGTGGTTGAAAATTCATCACTTCTTTCAACCAATCTTTATGGAATTTTTTCCATATGCCAGGTGCCATTCTATTCACTGCAGATACACCATGAAGAAGACATTCCCAAGTGGTCTCTATTATACCTACATTCGCAGGGTTGGGGAGACACTTAATAAATATATAATGCTAAAGTTTCAGAGCTGCAAACGGATCCCTGTTGCAGATGTTTGGGAGGTGCTACCCAACAGGAGACTCGCGCGCTGTGAACACTGCCATGCGGGTGCTTCTCAGCAGGTGAATTAAATATCACTACTTCTGCCATCATTTGGCACCATTGACAGGCTCACCTGGCTACCGAGTTCCTATTTCCTGCACTGAACCCACGGATTGAGAGATTTCTGAGACACCCGCTATGTGCCCTGCAGCACACGTCTGATTTAAGGAACAGTGGTCATGCACGATTGGGGACAGTTGTCCAGCCACCGCCCCACTGATGGTGAACTCCAAGAGCCATTCTTTATCCATCACTGAAGCACCATCTCTTTGCTTTGGTCCATCTGCCCAGCTTTCCCCACGGCCCAGCGCATCTCTGATTTATTAACAAAATACATTTTAGGAGGTTTTTACTAGCTCGGTGTTAAATCCGTTATTCTACCTGGATGCCAGTCCTCAGAACAGGTGCATTTGTGTTTTCAATCCCTGCTCATCACCACTAACCACGGCTCTCCCGCTGATGTCGGTGGCTACTTTGGCTGAGTCAATCGCAGCCTATTTGGTGGTGGTTTTGCTTTGACCTTTTTTTTTTTTTATATTTTTACCAATTTTGAGAAATTAAAAAAAAAAACACGGGTTGAGGTTCCCCAGTTGTTCATAGGAAGCGTCTGCAAAGAGGAAGCCACATTTCAAGCGGCTGCTGTCTAGCTCCCTCCCAGCGCCTGGGTTATTAATCTCAATGCAGAATAGCGGCTTTCGTCTTTTTCAGATGGGGGCCTCACTTCTGCAAAAGGCTGCCAATTGCAGAAACGACCGTCCCGTGGTGTGCCCCCAAACATCTTATTTGTCTTGATATTTCTTTCACAGAAATACATATGACAGATAAGGAGTCGCTGGAGGATGCGTTTGCTTTGTGTCAGACGGATATTAAAACAATAAACCATGTTGCCCTGGGATGCTGGTGCACACGCAGCCAGAGAACAAGGCCGAGATGAGATGTTTCTCAAAGGCAGCGAGGCAGTTGTTCTGGGGGAATTCCCTGGAAACGCCAAGTCCTGTGTGATAGCATTGACAGAATGTATTTTTTTTAATGCTCACGTTTTCTTAAGAGGATCAACTGGCCGGTGCGGCTCTCACACTTAACCCCTGGACAATGCCCACCCTGCTCTGGCCTCGGCAGAAGCGAGAAAGCCTGCCTTCTGTCGTTTAAGAAGCTTATTCTGAGAGTTTATTTTTTTAAGCACTCATCTACCATTGACTTGTTTCCTCAAGCTAACGTGAATTTGAAACGGGGAGCGGGAAGGAACCTGTTCTATGTTCAGAGCTCTGAACGGGAAAGTTGCAGGGGCCGAGAGAAGATCCTGCTTGGTTCCTGGAAAATAAAGGAGGACGGCAAGATGTAATGGAACAGGTGCACATTCCTAAGGGACCCAGCTCTGTAAATTGAGCCAAGCCCTCTCCAGGTCTCCAGAGCTGGGAGTGGGCAGCTTAGGAGAGGAGAAGCAGCATCCGATGACACTCATATAACTCAAGTGCTGGAGCAGGGATTCTTGGTGGTTTTGGGATAAAAATGCCTCCAAGCACAGAGGTGGCCACTCCTCCTCTCACCTTATTTCTCTTCAGAAACAAATCTCCCACTCAGTGGAAAGATTCATGAAAGGAAGTGGAGGTTGCCTCCCTTGGAAGGAAAAAAGAACCTGACATAGTTCATTTAAACCCAGTAATTTAAACACTAGCTTCCTGAAGAATGCCAAAAACACCATTTTCTTAAATCATGCATTCATTTATATAAAAGAACTGTCATGCCAAAAGCTATTTATTGCTACCGAAGAACTTGGGAGCAGCATTAAGAAAATGCAGTTTCGGGACCAAATAACACACCATGTCTTTCAGATCCATCTCCTTGCATTTTGTGTGCATGCAACGTAGGCTCTTAACAACTAATTGCTTTTTGTGTAAAAGCAAACAGGCAAATATAGGAGAACCCTCTCTGTGGGCACAACATTCCATGGGTATGTATCATACCCATCCTTAGCATTTGCTACAAAAATCTCAGAAACATTTCCTAAAGATCATTTTTTTCTGGCAAATCCTAATCCCTGCTATTGGTTTTTACAAAGGTCTCCTTAAGCTACAATGTGATTTAGTGAAGAAAAAAAAAAAAAAGCTGGATTCAGGCAGAGCTGGGAGTAAATTATCACAGTACTCTAGTGCTTTCATTGTGGCCAAGTATCTTTGCGATGTAAATAGTCATGAATACCCACTTACCCACGAGCATTAAAGGGGAGAGTTTGTGCAGAAGTCATTCAGGCCACTTGAGGCATGATGGCTTCCCAAATGCCCGTTTTTTCCTTTTCTTCCTTAAAAGCCATCTTGTCCAGGATTTTTGAAGGTTCACCAAAGAAGCTGGTTTGGAAGGTTTATAGTAGTCTAGTGGCTAGACCACTGGATCATTTCTCAGCGACACTTTTTCAGTCTGTTCTATATGGGCTTCTGGCTTGGACATCAGGAAAATGATACCTAGATCTGACTGACACCTGTCCCCCAGGTTGGCTTGGGGTGTTGATCAAAGGATCCAGAGTCTGTTTTCTAAGTCTGAAAACCAATGCCCACCCAAAAGCAGGTGGCCTCGACACTGAGAGACCAGCTGTCCCCACAGTGATGGCTTGACCAGAAACGCACAATGCATGTGCATCCTGTACCCATCCCGTGAGCCACCACCAGCCCCCTCTGAGGACCTCAGGTTCAGGAGCTGCAGCAGCCCAGGAGAACCATGGGAAATCCATCCCAGCAGAAGCAAGCTAATTTATCTCACTTGCCCTGCTTCCTACCTGGAGAGGCAATTCACCAAGCTTGCTGTTTCAGCCAGCTGTTAGATAGATCATGAATGATTTAACAGTTGAAACTTTACTGTGTATGTGCATTCGATAAAGTAATTATTTATATAAATTATTTTGGGTTTTTTCCCCCATGGCTTTCTGGGGGAGGGGAGGGAGGGGGAACTAAATTGACACCAGCACAGGTTTTGTTAAACTAATAGAATGTGGTGAATTGTTCATTCACATTAAAATAGATCTCAGCATTGCAGGGCTTTGTCTGTCTGCAAGGCTCCTTCAAAGAACAGAAAGCACCTTTGCAAATGCCTTCTGCGGTCCTGCCAAGTTAAGCACTACAAGATTAAGATTCATTCTCGTTTTTGCTGAATGAAATGTTACAAAAATCCTGCCTGGGTTGGGGGGGTGCGAATAGTCAGTGCCTGAGAGTAGACAGATCCCAGATACTTCTTCTGCACAATAAAAGCACATCGCTGCGCACTCAGCAGCCATGACATGCGCCACTCGTCTGTTGGATTAATCTGACCGTTTGTAACCTGGGAGAAAAGAGACAACAGCTAACTTGGGGAGGTAAGCAGGAGCAGCGTGGCAATTAGTTAAAACCAAGGCTGCTGTCTTCACTCAAAGACCTTAAATAGTCAAAAATATTCATGTGCGTGAGTATTGTGTGTTGGCTCCTGCTGTTGCTTTTTAAATGTGTTTTTTAAGTTAGGAAGCCTTTCTGCTTCAGGAACATGGTGCTCAGTGCTCAGAGTAAATCCCTGTGTGTTCATTGCATTGAGTTTCTCCCACCCCCATATGACTCATTTATTTTTTTAAAAAAGGCTCATTTCAAACCAAGTATTGAGTAAAGTGATATTTGATGACATTAACAAATTGATTATGTACAGAGAAAAGTGCGACACCTCAAAGCGTGATAGAAGTTTCTTATGCAGATCTTCCAAGACTTCGAAATGAGTTTCTTATTCTGATCTTCCAAATTCAAAATTTCTAGTTGAATTTCATCGTAAGGAGCTCATTATTTTTGACAGTGATTAGGTTTGTGGGTACAGCTGTGGCCTCTGCTAACACCATACTGGTGCAACCCCGTTCATATTGCTGCAGGGTCCATATTCCCAACCTTTTGCATTGAATGTGGCCCCTCTGGCTCACATCCAGATGTGAAGATCAGCCCCAGTGGGGGCGGGAAACAGCTGGCCTTTGGGCTCTTATCAGGAACATAAATCAGTGCTGATCCCTGCGGCTTCCATCCAATAAGCAGAAAAGGAGCAAAGCCTTTCTAGGTGTCTGGAAAGCTCAGAACATAAATATATAACAGAAGAAATGGCGCACGCGCGCACACACACACACAATGTCTCCTCCTAGCACTCAACAAGGAGCATATTGAGATCTCTGGGAGTCTTGTCAACAGATTCCCCTGCAAATTCACCCAGTCCGAGATGCACTGGGGCTGGCTGGCTCAGGTGTGGGATGGCCATAGGGAGGTGATGTAGCAGCTCGCACAAGCACTAGGAGGGACTCCAAATTGAGAGACTCGAAGGTGCACAGAGAGAGTAAGAAGTAGCTTTTCCCCAAAGCTGACTGGGGCTACCTTTGTGTGGGGTCATAGATAGGAACGTAGGCTCTAGTGTCAGGCTGCCTGGGTTCAAATCATGGCGAGCTGCTCTGCAAACCTCCATCTCTGCCCCTGGCAAGTGAGGGTAGCAGTAATCACGATCCACATGGCTTCGTGGAGGAGTGAGTGGGTTAATGCGTGGCTCTGGCAGTTAGCATGTGTTTGCAAATGGGAGCTGTTGTCATTCATGCAGCTGAATCTCCTCCATCGATAACGGAATTTCAGAGGTGGGGCTTTTGCCAGTTGTAATTGTGTCTTTGTTTGCATCACCCCAGTTATCACTGCCTGGGCTTTTGGACGAGTGAGGTCCAGGATCCCCCATCATGAACCCCAGCACTAACCCGGAGTTTCTCCTAGAATATTGCACCCTTCCTAGGCAGCCTCTTAGCAGCTCTCACCAGTCTAAGAACCATCACCCATTTTCTTCTGTAACTGAACCACAACTAGTTCAGTTAGTTACTACAGTTAGTTCATTCTGGGTTCTTCAATACACATTTCAGTGAGTACCTTGTGCATCTGCTAGATGCAGTAGTGACCAAAATACGGTCCTCAGGACATCCTAATACACGTGTGATGAATTTGAAATCAAAGATGATAAGAAGCTGAATAAGTGAGGGAAAAATAAACCAACCTGGTAATGTAATGGCGACAGGCATGGGAGTCAGGAGATGTGAGATCGTACAGAGAGGCAGTCCCTTAGAGGAAGTGATGTTGGCACCAAGATCTGAATCAAGTTGGCCCTTAGAGACTGGACAAAGGAGAGAGGACCCGCGAAAGCTACTGAGACACAACCAAGTGAGAGTAGAGAACAATGGGACATGTTGTCCTCTGATAGTCTCGTGCGCAAAGTCTTGCCAAACTAGAGGTTTAGATCAATAAATCTGGCTTGGACAAATCAGGCCAGTACAGTGTCGCCATCTTTTCCCCCGTCAAACGTGTGCTTTTTCTCTCCAAGTTCACATCCTTGCCAATTTCCTTCAGCACATCCTAATCAGACCTATAACGGCCTAGAAACTTCTGGCTAATTTGGATTTGACTAAAACTTTTGTACCATGACGTTATGTAAAGAGATTCAATTATGGTGCGCAGTGTTTTGTGAGTAACTACCGCCCATAAAAAGTTAATTAATCAGGGCTGTGTCAATTTCCTCGTGCCATGTCAATTTGCTGCAAGGAAATTAATCACTAATCACCCACCAAGCAGCAGGCCGAGGGACAATCCACAAGCCATTTATTGTCTTCCCCCAAGTAAATGGCACACGCAGCCGGGAAGAAACACATCTTGCCTTTCATAATATTTTTATCGACACTTTTGCATGTTGTAATAGACTGCAGCAACAAGCAGCTGCAGTTCAATGGAATATGAATATTAAAGAAACAAATGAGCAGAGATTTATAGGACATTGCGTTTCTGTTATGTCAGTTTTGAGATTAAACCAAGCAAATGAACAGTGAAAAATTACTCTTCCATGTGGAGAATGGTGATTAGACTTGTACATTAATTAGAAATTTTTGTTTTCCTATTCAATGCATTTCAAATGAGGATGTCCTATAAGGAACTGTTTGTCCAAAATGTAGATTTATTCACTTCTAAACAGCAGTATTTAATACCAACATGCATTTTATATGGAAACAAGAGTCAATCCCAAACGTGCGTTTCGGGGATAGATATATGTGACTATGAGAACCAGAAATTCCACAAATTAAGTGGCCGTTTTGTTCTTTTTTGTAAATGACTGAAAGGATGGAACCCTGCTTTCCCTTTTTCCCCCCAAATGCTAAAATGACTGGATTAAAAAAAAATCGAGAGCCTTCCCACTTTTGCTTTGAGCTAGAATTGAATATGCCCCATGATGTTAAATTTTTCATTTAAGGGCATTTACAGGGAGGGACCTAGTTGTGTGTACATCCTGTGTTATAAACCAATTTGATGCGCTTTTATTTGAGGTTTGTTTTGAATAAAAGGAGACAGCATAGTTTGCCATTTGGAAAAATCATCGGATTTTTTGAGTCTTCACTGTGATGTTTCTCACACAATGCCCTGCCTCCGAAACTGCCGCCGTGGCTGGCAGTTTATCTCCCCTCGGTATGTTACCTATTATGCCACTTCTTAATTCACGGTCCAGCACATGGGATGGGAGTTCCCCCAAGGGGAATCCTGCAAAACCGTGAACCTGCTGTTGAAAGCGCATCTGCACCCCCAGAATCGTGTAAGTGAATATTTCCTACCATAAATTACTCACGGAACAATTCCTCCCCAAATTAGCATGAATATCTCTCAGTCTTAAAACCTTCCAAGGATGGGGAAAGGTGTCGTTATGGAGCAAAGGGAGAGGAGGAGTGGGACAAAGAGAAGCCCTCATCCCTTGGGATGCACACCTTTTCCAGGGCATCTGGCAATCTCATGCAAATTCAAACCAGCGCACAAATGCAAAGAATAATTGCCCATTAAAGCGGTTGTATATTTTTATGGCTTTGATGCAGAATCTGCCCCCCTGTTGGGTTTTGCATCTGCTACTCTTCCATCTCTCCCAGAGCTCTAAAACTTTAATATGCAGTTTATAACCCTCAAGTATTTTCCACTGGTTTTGTGTTTCTTCTCTTGGGAAGGCCGGGCTGGTGAGATGATCTCATTTGTGTTTATTTTCTAAGGTAAGCACCATGTTCGTAAAAGAGATGGAGGGAGAGAAGGCACGCTCGCTCCTCACTGTAAATACATTGAATGTAGAGCTCGTTTGAGGTGGGCGGTGGGGGCTTTGTCTTTGAGGGGGAGACGGGCAGTAAGCAGTTGACACTTTGCAAAATGGCCCATTTGGCTGGTTGATACACCCACGTGTCTTCTGTGTAAAAATGTCGATTTGCCTGGATAACTTGAGCACATCACGGCATACCTCTTGTTACATCCCTAAACTTTCCATCCCATTGAGCTCCACGGTATAGAGCTCCTTATTTCCAAGAACCGAGATGGCTACCCCAATAACCTGCCCAGAATATGCCCTGAGCATAAATCTTAGCTGAAGGGTGAGAGAGGGTGGGCCGGGAATGTTTATGTGTCAACAAGATGCTCAATTCGTATTTGCTCCAAAAGCTCTTGCCCTGTTTTCTTTTGAGAGAAATTCATTTTTAGCTTATGAGCTAAATCCAATTTTCTTTGCAGTGATACCAGATTTTTCACTTTGATTCATGCTGGATAAGGCTTAAGAGGGAACCTTTTCAGTATAATGAACCTGTGGGTGTTTTTCTTCCTTGTCCCCTTCATGCCAAGAACTAAGGATTTATACTATATCCGCAAGCCAACCTGAATACTTTCCATTGTTCCTCATTGATGGTGTGTTGACGTGTTTGTTAACCCGAAGTTGAACTAGAAAAAAAATCAAACTTCTGGTGTTGGGGTTCAGAAATACTTATAATTTGATGTCTTTCTTTCCCCCTAACATTGTTCTTTAATTAAAAAAGAGGCATTTACAAATATGGGATAGGGTGACAGGTTTGACTTTTATTTTGACATCGATTTAAACATTTAACATTGATTCCAGAAATGGAGAGGGCATTGTGAATTTCCATTTGGCATTTTGCATTGGCTTTCTTAAACATTTACTGCCCACTTGATCCAAACTAGGGTATTGATAAATGACATGATGACTTATACTCAACAAAAGATAAGTCTCATGCCACAAGGTAAGCATATGATTAAGATCTTTTCTTTCTACTAATACATGGTGGCCAGGTGAACCCATTTTCGTCTTATTTAATTTGTATCTGAATCATCTGTCTAGGTCATTGTTTCACATATACATTTAACTTTGTTTCAGCATCTCCAAACCACTTCAGCTAGTAGGCAAGTAAGAAGAATTATCCATTCTTTTCATCCCATCTTGAGTTTGAAGGAAGCTTGACAAACAGTTGTGGGGATTTTCTTTTTTTTTTTTTTTTGTCCTGGAAATTGACCATTTGTCTTAGTGGCATGAGAAGAAAGCCATGCTAGCCTAAACTAGCCATCCAAGGGAAAAATATTTTCTAACAGAAATGGGAAGGAACTCAGAAGGCACAGCTACAAGTCAGATGAGTTTGGAATTATGAAGATCGTTACTTTCTGTTGTTCCTCGTTGCACATATATATCATTTTCAGGGGCTGTTGTGAGGGAGATATGACCAAATACCTTTTAGTAGATATTACCTGTCTGGGGGAAAAGTTTGATTCCTGCTTTTCCCCCAGAATAAGAAATATTTTCAAACCCCAACAGTGTGCTGCAATAAAAATGAATTTCAGTGAATGGAGGGCTCTGATAATTCCAAGTGCAACACATTTGTCCAAGCTGTCTCCTCTTCCATTGGAATCATACCCATTCTGAGTCTGGTTGGTTTCACTGGGCCAACGCTGCACCTAAAAGAATAAAAGTGGGAATTATCTGGGGATAGTGACTGAGATCCAGTTGTGTCGCTTGAGTAATGGTTATCTGCAAATTCCGGGCAGGCCACTTTGCACACAGGACAGTGTTAAGGAACGTGGACAGTGAAGAAAAGGGGCTCTGTTCTCCCAGAAGGAAGGAGACAAACATTGGTTAATAACCGACAAGGTGTTCAGGCACAGGGTCAGGTACCTGATGGCTCCTGGGCACCAGTTGGTCGTGCTAACGGATGAGCAGAATGGATGGAGACCACCACCCTCACTGAGCTTGCATGTGAGCACTAGCAAGAGTCCTCCATTTCTGTGAGCCAAGCTACTCAATTTTCATATGCATCACGGGAGAATCAGGGTGGTCGGCTTCAGAAAAAAAAAATTTCAGAAAAAGATGGAAAAGAAGGATGAAAATGTAGAAAGGAATCAATAAAAGAATGAAAGGAGGGAGAAGGAGAGAAGGGAGGAAGGAGGACAGAAACTAACCAGAAACTTCACAGAGGGACCCTTAGCCAGTGCTAGATTAACAATAAGAAAAGAATAGCTGGAAAAGCCATCCGCCTTCCAGACTAGAATTCTCTACCCACTGTCTCCATGAAGCCTTTGGCCCCAAACGTGATCTGTAGAAACTTCCTTGTTTTGCCTAAGGGCAGTTGGCCTCCCAAGTAGGCACTATTTAAGGCAGGAGTTGATTTGTGGTCCTTCCTATTGTTCCTTTAACAAAACAAGAAGTCCCCTAATGTGTCCTGCTTGGGGGAGCCCAAAGAGCCTCCCTGTTAAGTCTTGTAAACACCTTTTCCTGCGTTGGAAAAGACATTTTCTCCCCGTAACAAAGAGGGTACAAAATGGAATCCTGGCTCTACTCTTTTAACAGCACGCGCTCCCCTCGCTGTATTGCTGAGCTTCTGTTTCATGTTATATCTCAACATCTAAATCCTCCAAGAATTATTGTAAAACCTGCTTGTCGCTGAGAGGGAGCTTGTCTCGCTCACTCGGCACTGTAGCCGGTGATAATGAATGGGTCAGCATAATTACCGTGTTTCCTCGCACAGGCGGCCAGCTGCTCTGCCAGATTGTGAATTTTTCATTTTCTTTATTTCTAAATCCAGGGTGTTCCTATGAAAACTTAATATTTGAACTGTGGCAAGATAGATCTGGAGTCAAAGCCATTCCCACTCATTTCCTCCCCAGCCCTGGAGCAAGTGTCTCATATCTCATTACTTGCGGGCTTTTTATGATATTAGGACTTACCTGCTTTTCCTCTTAAAGACCCATACCCTTCTGCGAATTCAAGAGTGCTGGTTGAAACCAGATCCAGGAACCTCAGGTGCTAGGGGCTGGCAAGAGAGTTAGGTAAAACTGCATGATTCATCTTTCAACAACAATAAAAATAAAGCTAAAAATAACCTTTATGGTCTTCTCGGATGCAAACAGAAAGAGAGAACCATTCTGGCTGGGTTCTGCAATCCTTGAATTTTACCCACATGGGTGAGAGGAAGATGTGAGGGCTACGGGATGGCTGTGGGATGTTCAAGAACACAGAATCCCAGATGATAACGGCCAGGTGGTCCTCATTTGGGGTTCAAGGGTGTTATTCCAGCCCGTACAATTCCATGAGGAACGGAGAATGGCTTCTGTGGGCAATGCCGCCCATGGTGTGGGTACAGACACACTCTGTCCATGGGTGTGGGTGTTGATCTTAGATCCCCAGGGTCACTTTGGGGCTACCCCCCGGCTTCTTAAGTAGGACTCCACTGAGGCCTCTCATGCACACTTTTCTTTTTCCTTCCGACGTCCTTCTCTGCCTCTTTTGCTCCTTCCACAACCCTCAGCTGGGTCCATGCGTTAATAGTGTGCATAACAAGGACTCCAGAGCAACGGGAAGATGGGAGGTGGAGACAATTTAACAAGACAGGAATTACAGCACCCTGCCAGAGGTTAGAAGTTCTGCAGCAATCTGGGAAAGGGAAGTTTGGGTGTGCAGGTCACCTAAGTTAAAGAGTTCCCTCCACTGCAGGGCTTTCTGAACCTTTCCTGTGGCAGTCCTAGGACAGTAGCTTCCCAAACACATTTCATCAGCAGAGCACCCGCTCCACCGGATGGGGTTGGGAGCCACTGCCTGCTGCAGAGTGGGGAGGACAATCCTGGTGGTCAAAGCACTATGAGGTTCAGGGAAACAAAAGGAGCTTGGAGGCAAAAGTGGTTTGTTTCCTGGCCCCCAGGGGCTCTGATGAGTCAGGATATACATGCAGTGGGAGCAAGGGCAACCCAGATAGAGGCAACAGAGTTAATTATCAGACTTAATCACCACACCCCCACACACACACACTCCTTATCACACTGTCCTGCTCAGAGAATTATCCCCAAGGGAAGACATCCCTACCCACGCTCTCTCTTTAAGAGTTCTCAGACTTCTCTCTTTGTGATTTTGCTGGTTGCCTTTGCTTTTAAAAGCTGCATAGGAGGTTCAGGACCTTGTGACACGTTGGTAATCTCCTTCTTAGGGCATGTGTGGTTTGTGCACTTATGACACAGATATGTGCCTGTAGGAATACTTACATTAAAAGTTTTCACAAACTATGTACGTACAGAAAGGGAAATGTGGGAAATAAAATGGGATAGGGGAAAAGCTATGAATAAAAAACTAACACTCCTGCAGTTTGGCCCCGGTGATAACTAGTATGTGGAAATATATGTGCATATGTACATATGTGCATAAGCATGCACATATAAATACATGTATATGCCTGCACACATACGCATATACACATGTGTATATCGTGCACTCACATATATACATAAAATATGTACACATACGTTTATGTAGCCGTTGGGAAGGCATTGCACATACCTCTTGCAATCTACGTTTTTTTTTTTAAATTTAAGTTTCTGCAGGGAACTTTTCTCCTATCGTTAAGAATTCTTTGTAAGTGTCCGTCACCCACCGTAGTGTCGCCGGCGGAGACACCACTGTCTTAACTAGCCGGTTCGCTCTGGAGTCCCACCATGGCCTCTGCGCCGACTCCAGGCAGGGGTGGGGGTCCCGCTTGGCCCTGCGGGGAACGAGGGGTCATGGGGAGGTTCCCTCCTTGGCAGGACATGCGTCTGATGGCCTTTGCTCTCTCCTCTCGCCCACAGTGCCGGGCTTCCCGTATCCAGCCGCCACCGCCGCGGCCGCCTACCGAGGGGCGCACCTGCGAGGCCGCGGCCGCACCGTGTACAACACCTTCCGGGCCGCGGCGCCCCCGCCCCCGATCCCGGCCTACGGAGGGTAAGTTGGGGCAGCCTCCCTCCCGGGCGGGCCTCCCTGCACCAGCCCTCCCTCCCCAGAGGCACGGAGCTGTTTGTGAGCCAGCGCATGATGGTCTTGACTTCCCCACCAGAACCGCCCCAGCATGCAGCCCGGCGCGCGCCTGCAGTGGAGCACCTTGCAAAGAGTATTGAAAAATGAGTGTAATTTGTCCTGTCATGGTTGGTGCCTTTAAGCATTCTACATGTCACATGTTGTTATGTAAATTCTCTTTGAGACTGAATGCTGGAGAACAGAGAAATGGTTACAGCCAAAGATGTATTTCTGATGATTGCAAACATCTGGTTATTAAGGAGGTTGGACCACATTCGCCCCTTGAATTCCTACAGGGAGGGACGTAAGGTTTTTCCTACATAAAAATCACTGGGGTGGTCTTGCTCCTCTCTCCAGATATCTTGCGCTTCAAGGTTTATGAGCCTTTTGCCCGAGAAGAGAAAATTAGGTGTGGAGTCAAATGCAAACATTCAAGAGTTAATGAAATTGGAGTTAAAGTGCATTTTAGTTGGCTTTTTCCAAAGTGGCGTTTGCCATCTTTTCTCATCTGTGGGGAAAATGCAGATTGGTCTGTTTCCCATTGCTGGTTTGGTCCTCCTGTGCGTAGACGTTGGTATTGCCAAGTGACTATCAAGGAATGGTGGCGAATGCTCAAAAAAAGAAAACGTGGTGCTGATTGGTAGCAATCCTGAAAAGCTAGTTAGTCCCTCTGTCCTTGTGTGAGGGATGTGGCTAGAATACTCCTGCAGCCCTCAAGTCAGGAGAAAGGGAAGCCTATCAGGTGGGGGCCCTAGACCAGGGGACATTTGCAAGGTCTAGAGGTGGTGTTGGTTGTCACAGCAGGAATGGGGTGGTGCTGCGACATCCGTTGAGTGGAGTGGACGGATGCTGCTAACACCCTCAGGGCCCGGGACAGCCCCCCACAAGGAAGAGTTACCACGTTCAAAGTCAAGCTTGCGGCAGTCGAGAAACACTGTTCCGTGGTAAATTCAGCTATATCCCAAACAGTCTGGCGTGAGGCTTCCCTAGCCAGCGACTGGCTGGGCTCAATTACACAGGGACGGAGATAAAGATTTTACTGTCAATGATTCCTTATAGCACTTTCTGGTCTGTAGAAAAAGCATGGCTGCATTTAGGACGGTCTGAAAAGGGTTCAGTGCATTTTTAAGAGCTCTTTTGCATGTGAATCTTTTAGAAAACCTGAATTACCCTGGATCACCTCTTTCTTATATTGATGACAAAGGGAAACACCCTTCTCTTTTTCATCATTTATTCCTGTCTCACCCATTCCAAGCTGGAACATTTGAAGCATTTCAAAAATAAGTGCAATAAAACAAAGTTAAGAATACCAAGAAATGAAATGAGGCTAAATCATCAGGAAGGGGAAATAAGTGCAAAGTTAATAAGATAACATCCATTGAGATTCTTGTGCAGTCATTAAAGTTGGGTCAACTCTGAGCTTCTTAGTGGACAAAACAGCAGCCAAACATATATATATATTTTTTTTTTTCAAGGATTAATTGGCTGTAAATTCTCCCTAGCTGCCCCCCCACACAGTGTATCTGCAAATCTTAAGCCTTATATAGGACCATGTGCTATAAGGAATCATTGACAGTAAAATCTTTATCTCTGTCCCTGTGTAACTGAGCCCATTTTATAGACCCAGAAATGCAGAAATAAAGATTTGTTATTCCCCAGCCACACAATGAGTTATGAAGGAAAAACACCCAAGTTACCCTCTGAACTCACATAATTACTAAAGCAAGATTCATAAGCTATAAACCCAAAATTGTACTTTTGTAACACATCACTTTGCTGAAAATCATTATTTCAGTACACGGTAATTGTAGCTTTTCGGTATATATGCCATCAGTATCTTACTGCTATATTGAACAGAAATAATAAAGTGAAATTATATGGCTTATCCTCACATGAACAATTTATAAAAATCTCAGACTAGCACACCTGCTGTAAAGTTGAAATTTGCTAACTTTCAACAAACATGCTCTTTGCTGGGAATAAACACGCATAACAAACTAATGCCATGTTCGCCAGGGAGAGACATAGACATTTCCAAATGGTGAAACAACTTTGGATGGGAATTAATTTTAATATTCCAGAGATATTTGTGATCATTTTGGTCATAACGGTAGATCGTACCTATTTGCTGACAATGTTGTGGCTGGAATTCTAAAACCCCACTTAGAAGTAAGATAGAATTCTCAACAGAGGGTAACAGGTAGCAGGAGTGCCAGAAGGATGAGGGTGGGGAGTGAGGGTGTCCATTTCTGCAAGAATCTATAAGAGCACAGTGCTGGCCAGAAAGAAGGACATTAGGATGATTGCCTGGTGGTTTCACTGGATTACAAACGGCCTAGAGTGAATTGGCAATGAATGAGAACAGTTGAACCTAGCATCTCAAACAAAGGTTTCCTTTTTTCCTTTGGATTGTTTGGCTTGGACTGCAGGAGACGGCAGGGGGCCAGCAAATTTTGGACAGGAAGAGAACAGGTGATTGGCTGGAGGAGAGAGGCCCCTGATCTTGGGTTGAGTGGAAGCAAGTAGTAAAAAGGTTGAAAACACACACCTGTTCCCAGGAAGTGGCAGCATCTAGATTCAGGTGGTGCAGAGACGGAGGTGAATTCCTGCAGTCTTTTGTCTCCAAAGTCCTTTAAAGGAAGATTTCTGGAGAAATCTGCACAAACATGTTTGACTGACATCTTTACTCTAGCCCGAGTCAGCTCAGCACTCCCGACTCACGCCTCACATCTATCATGCACCTATTATATACAGTTGTGCCCTAAGGTACAAAGACACCTTGAGAGGAATTTTTTCCGGTCTGTGCAGGGGGCAACATATAAGTTAATAGTTTCAAAAATTGTGATAAGTGATAAGGTGGGTGTTGTACGAGCACCAAGGAATGGTCCTTAGCCCAGCGTGGAAGGACTGGAAGGCTTCTCAGAAGAGAAGAAATATGGGGTACACCTAAGTCCAATCATTTCCTAAGTTGCCATGTTAAGATCTCATTCTGTGATTCTCCCTCCCACCCAGTGAGCCCCCTCTTGTCTAAGACATCACCCAGCAAACTGCATTTATTAGGGAAGAATTTATTCATATTTTCCCATTGTCACCAACTGAAGAGATATCTAACTGCCAACCTAAACTTCTGTTCTTTATGAAGTATCTAATGTGAATCTATGTTGTTACTAAAATATCAACCAAAATATGTGTCATCTATCCTAGGTCCATATGTGACTTCCGTATTTTTTTTTTTTTTCATCCTGGGAGATTGAAAAAAAAAAAAACATCCTGTAGAACTCCATGGCTACCTTTGTGGAACCTTGGGTAGCCTTGTAGGTATCCAACATCAGGATAGTCACATGAGAAGAGTCACTAAGGATGCCCTTACAATCATCCATTTCCTTTTATTGACTTGATTTTGTCCTCTGCATCTTGATGTTATCTGAAGCCCCTCTAAGCAGCCAAAGAATATAGGTTATGAGGAGGCCCTATTCTCTGTTCTCTCACATGCCTAAGTGGAAACCTCTTGCCTTATTACTACATGATCATTTCTCCTGGGGTGAGGTCTCTGCTATGGGTCATGAAGGGAGCTTAGGAACAAGTATGAAGCCCTAGACTGAGCCAGTGAACTCTCTCTTTATTGCCAACATCCATTGGATGGGACCGGGGGATGAGTTCGAAAGCAGTGTCTGCACAGTCTGTGGCACTTTTGCAGTCATGGAAAGACACAGGCTTTGGGGCAGCTAAGAGCCCATTAATCTACCTCATGCTACCCTGGGTAGCTTACTTAACCTCTGTGGACACAGTTTTCTTAAGAGGAGAGTGAGAAATGCTCCTGCTCCCATAGGGTTGATAGGGAGATCGTGCAAGGTTACAACTCAGTAAGGTCCATCATACGACATGTGTTCAGTGACCTGTAGCTACCGTTCTTGAGGGTGATGTAATTAATGACTTTTTCTCAGCTGCCCATACTCTTCTCTTTCCCAACATTCCATTTTGCTTGTAGTGAGAACATAGGCGGATGCTTTGTCTCTCCCTTTATGCGTAATTTACCTCTTTACTAGAAGAGACACCTGCAGTTCACAGACCTCCATTTCCCCCCAATCACAGAGACGGGCTTGGACAGAGGCACTCTCATTTCTTATGGAATATATAGATTATAAATAAAATATGAACTAGTGAACAGTCTCAGAAAGAGTGGAATGGATGAGGCTGTCCATATTTGTCCTTGCATTTGATCCTGGAGGCAGTGTTGATAGGGAAGCCACAATGTCTGGGCTATCTTCCTGTGACTCAGGTTTGGGAGGAATTGGTTAATCCCCATTGGTTAATATCATTCCAGGGAGATGGAGCGAGCAGGCTGGTACCTGTGGATCACGATGCCAGGTAGAAGCATTGGGGACACACCCACCAGACTTAGTACAACATCTGCTACAAAACAGCAGCCAAATCCCAATCTCCTCCCAGAAGAAACCCATGAGATTGGCATCACCAAGTTCTCGTTCTTAGTTAATTATTAAACAGCTACTCACCAAGTGCTCACTATGTTGCTGTGCATGTTGCAAGGAGGGGCATACCATGGGGTGCTCTAATGGAACACCATAGGAGATTTTTAGAAAATTATCATTCTAAGCCTAAGCATCCACCATCAGTTATAGGGTTTTGGTCTTGGTTCTCTGGGTATCTTTGAGCAAGATATTCTGTACTTTCTCAGGTAATTAACTATGACACCTCTGCGTACACTTTCCCAGAGTTACCTTGAGAAATATTTTGAGGAGATTCTGTGCTTTTTTGAGTATAGGAAAGATATGATAGTATCCCGGGAGAAAACTCCTTCAAGTTGGCCAGTGCAAGATTAAAACCCACAAATAAATCCTTTGGGAATGTTCTCAGGTTAGGTCCTTAAAAAGATTCTGACACCAGTCTCCAGGACTGCGTGGATGTATCTTTTTGTATATAAGTCAGCCTTGCTTTCTGGTTTATTTTCTACATGTCTAATCCCCAACCTGTATTATCTGATGCTTAGAATCTTTTTTATTTGATAGAAACACTAGGAACTAAAGCTGTCTACCCATTTTCAGAATATGTTCCAGAATGCTCTCTAGCTTTTTTTTTTTCTGGTGTGATTCCTTATTCAAATTCTTAGCCAATTTTAAAATGTAACTAAAAAAAAAAAAAGCCTCTTAATTGAGTGAATTTATAGACAAACACTATAAATCAGTGGTCCCTAAGGCTTTTTTTGGAGAAGTGGGAGTGGGATTTCACAGATGCCTTTGTTAATCTGATTAAAAATATGTGTTTCCCTTAAAAAAGTTTGTGTGGAAGTGCACACACACATACACAATTCTATACAGATGCCAGTAAGTTCGTAAACCTATCTGATATCCATTCAAAAGCAGCTCTGTTTGAATGCATTAAAAAGTTTAATTTATTTCCAGTTGGAAGGGGCAGCAGGGTAGAGCAGTTTTAAATAGCCTTTTCTACAAGAGTATATTTGTGGCTGGCGTATATTATATTACACAAACAGATTGTATAGTTTGGAGCATTCTGTACTTTCTTTCCTGTCTTTTAAAAGTAAACTAATTTGCTATAGTGCAATCATTCCCCGCTTGCATTCATCCAAATATTTAACTACTGCTATTACTTTTCTAAGAAAATGAGATGTGCATTTGCATTATGTTCTTGCAAAAAGCATACTGCAGTCCCGAAGTGATTGACAAGCAATACAATTACCTTTGCATGGCTAGACAGACCATCTCTGCATTAAAATAGGGCTGCACCTGTTCAATGCATGATGGCAACTCCCTTCTCTTATGACTGGGCTGTGGTTAATTGATCTATAGCTGTGTCCCAGATATGGACCCCTGTCCCTCTTTCCCTACGTATTTGATATTTTAAGTGCAGGTGTTTGGTGAGGCTTTAAAAATTATTTGGATACATTCTCAGAAACTAGCAAGAGACTTCGCATTAAGAGCTTCCCTGTATCCAGCTTCTCCTTTAGAATAGGATCTAGGAGGCTCACCTCCAGTTTTGTCTCAAATGTAAAGAAAGGAAAATGGCACTTGGAAGATGGTGTTCCATAGAGCAATGATTCTCTTAGTCATTAGGCTAGCAGCATCAGTATCACCTGTTATTAGAAATGCAAATTCTTAGATACTCCATCCATTTATGTTGAGTCAGAACCTCTGGGCTGGGCAGGGGCCAGTTCAGCAGGTCCTTCAGCAGTTGATTCTGATGCACACTGGAGTTCAAACACCACTGCACCTGCCGTAGTAGTTGAGAGTTGGGCTGTGGAGCCACACCACCTGGGCTAGCATCCTAGCTGGGTCAGTACCTAGCGCTCTTCATTTCTGTTTCTACGTGTTTAAAGAGGTGATGATAATATTACCCATCTCACAGGGATATCGTGAGGGTTCAATGGGAGAATGAGCAGAGATCGTTTAGATTTGGGACTCATCCACGCTCATTTCTCTATACACGTGAGCAGTAGTAGTAGTCATGGTGCTTGTGCTATTACTACTAGCTTGGGAGGAAAACGCAGCATTTTGGTAAAACTGGCAACCTATTAAGTGGCTTCATTTCACATTACCAATGAGGACAACCATATTGGTTCCTCCTTTTTTTTTTTTTTCCAGAGTTCCGGTGAAGGTAGATCACTCGCCCTCCCCTTCATTTCTCTCCAAAACGTGGAGGCATGCATTGAAAAAAGCAATCCCTTCATGATGTGGTTTATAATAGCAGCTAGAATTCTTCCTTTCTCCTTGAGGGCTTCTGAAGCCTTAACGCTAGAAACTATGCCCTTCCTCCAGGCCCTGCGAGAAACCAGGCACCTCCCAGCCACCTGGCCTTTCATCGGCTGTCCCTTTGCCTGGCGTGTGCTTCCTTCCTCTCTGTCTCGCTAAGGCTGTGAGATTTCTTTCTTTTTTTTTTTTTTTTTTTTTTTTTTTTTGAGACAGAGTCTCACTTTGTTGCCCAGGCTAGAGTGAGTGTCGTGGCGCCAGCCTAGCTCACAGCAACCTCAAACTCCTGGGCTCAAGCGATCCTCCTGCCTCAGCCTCCCGAGTAGCTGGGACTACAGGCATGCGCCACCATGCCTAGCTAATTTTTTCTATATATATTAACTGTCCCATTAATTTCTTTCTATTTATAGTAGAGACAGGGCCTTGCTCTTGCTCAGGCTGGTTTCGAACTCCTGACCTCGAGCAATCCACCCACCTTGGCCTCCCAGAGTGCTAGGGTTACAGGCATGAGCCACCGCACACGGCCGAGGCTGTGAGATTTCTGCGCTGCTCGCTCAGCCCCGCTGCTCTCTGGCGCGGCTGGACCTCCTTCTGTGACACGCCCACGGTGCCATTCCTCTCTTCTGCGGCACCTGTCCCAGCTGCAGTTTTGCATTTCTTTGCGTGGCTTTCTGGCTGTGCACCCCACTCCCTGTAAACTGCTGTGAGAGCAGGTTCCGTGGGGGTGGGAAGAGGTCGCTTTCCCGGCTCTGCATGCCCTGGCACGGGGGGATAGTCAGCCTCTCAACCTTGGAGAAATAGTCCTTGTCGGTCGGTTGGTTGGAGCTTACCGACACGAGGAAGCTAGATCACAGTTTCTCTTTGGTCCGCTGTCTCACGAACATGGGGTGCCGGAGTTTCCAAAATGACTTTTCCACGGCCCACGGGTGGGCGGGCAGAGCAGGGCAGCCAGGTCACCCTACCGTGCAGGGACTTCCCAAGGGCGAGCATCAGGGCAGGTTCTTTTCTCACTTGTGGGTGTTGCTGGTGCAGGTGGGCTTGGCGTGGAGGCACTCCACTGGCCATGGTGCGTAATAACCTGTCCTAGGGAAAGAAGGGACCAGTTTCCAGGCCCAAGCTCAGCTCCAGCCGCATCAGGAAGCTCCGCTCCTGGTCTCCACCCCAACCACGTGCCCCTGGAAGACCCCCAAGGCCTGGGCTCGGCTATTTATTCACAGAGGAGCAGAAGCAGATGAGGTCCTACCCTACAAATATTTAGAAAAAGGCATTGTTTCCCATTTGAATGCACACATTAATATCTGGTGGGAAATATTAATATTTTGTTTACTCTTGGAACCCTTTCTGCCTAGTCTCTTGCCCTGGTCTCCTGGTTCAGGTTCTAGATTTTGAATCCCAGTGGTGCCCTTCCTCTCCTCCATTGACAGCGGCCGTCGATGTTCAGTAACCAAATCACAGACAAGCCTGGGCCTTCAGGGTCCCTCCTACTGAGCTGTTAGTGGTTATCAAATTCTACCTGGAGTTAATTTTAAAAAGGGACTCTGTGTCACCTTTTGCCAGCTTCTAAAACCTCACCTTCAAAACATGGGCCTCATCCATGCCACAGATCGTTATTGTACATCTTCTGGGTACAAAGTGATGTGTCCGGCGTGTTGAGACAGAACGCTGGCTAAGCCATTGGGTGCGCCTTTCAAGGTGGAATGAGCCACGAATGCAAGTACCTTTAGTATGAGGCCTAAATTGAGGAGTGGCCCAGGTAAGGGTCTGAAAAAGTCATACCTGGGGTTCCTAAGTGGAGCAACTAACTCAGCTGCAGGTGGACAGTGGGTCACAGAGATGGTGACATTTAGTTGGAGCTACAGCATTAAGGATGTGGCACAACCCTCTGCAAGGATCACATTCCTATAATCCTCCCTTGAGACGGGCACTTACTAACCTCTTTTACCGTTTTACAAATGAGTGAACGAACCTCAGACATCTCAGCAATTTGTCCAAGGGACCCAGACATTGGTTGGGGTGCTGCAGCTTGACGCAGAGGCCCATGCGTTTCCCATCTAACTGAGCCCTTGAATGCTCATCTCTCTGCTTTTGGATGGGGGATGTTGGTAGAAAAGGCATTCGCAGCATAAGAAATAGCATGTGCACAGGCATGGCAGCATGAAAAAAAAATGGGGCAGGGGCTGTTTTGATACAGCTACATGATCAGTCCTGCGGTTTGGGGGTCCAAAGTACACATTTGTTGCTTGCCTCTGTTTTATCAGATCTGTTCCAAGTCCTGTAGGCAGAGGTTGACCCTGCCTTCTGACCCCAACAGGCACTTTCTGTTGTTTATCTCTGCATGTTGGAAATGTTGAAAGAGAATTCAGAGTATAGCTCAGGATGCCGCGCACCTCAGTATCCTGGATTAGGGTTTTACGCTGCGTGACAAGTGCTCTCGTGAACTGTAGCCCTCCTGGATCAAACATGAGCAACAACTGAGAGCTGATCCTACCAACCTCCTTAGCGTGTGAAATCCCTGTCACGTTTTTAAGGATAATAGTACTTGGGATTTGGTCAACCAACTCCAAAAAAACTCTGAGAGGCACACTATAGTGTTCTCCAGCAAACCGGTGTCACCACCATGTGTGCGTGCATGCGTGTGCGTGTGTTGGAAAGTGCCTTTCCTCAGCTCAATACGCTTCGCTTCTGTGTCGGTTCACTCTGCTGCTGGAACCTGCTGGAGTCCTTCGCGAATAGGATTGTGCTTCTGTTAGAACCCAGCGTCATTCAATGGTGGGGCTCCTTAGTCCTTTGCTAGAATCATAAATCATCTAGAAACTCCATGGGAAGACATCTGGGGAGACTGTCAATAACAATTACTATCCTATGAAAAACACTGCGTTTGGAAACACAGATGTTTATATGCAAGATAGCCTGTGGTACAAAAGCCTGTAAAATATACGTACGACCCTCATTAAACGTGTCTTAATGCTCAGAAAATTTACATCAGTTTCCCACGATTCCATAGCTAGGGGCTTCTTTTCCCGGTTGTTGTATTCAAGGTATACCCCGAAACTTCTGGAGAAGTCCAGAATCATCCCCTGCCCTTGCTAGCGTCTTCCTTCTGGGATGCCGACTGTATAGGTGGTGATCAGAGAGCTGCCAGGAGTTGGGCTTGTTCAGTCGTAATGTGGGGCTTTGCTTAGTCTGGATATAATTTATGTGACTGTACACGCACGCAAACACACACTGATACAGCTATCTACATTCTCCCACATATGCACACACATACGTTTATACATGTGTGTGATATGTACAAGCACAAACACATGCATTCCTGTATACCTGCACATATTACGCACACAGTACATTTGCACACGTACACACATATGCACATGAAGCGCAAACATATACACAAACACACATGTTAATATATTTTTGCAACACACACATGTGTGCACATGCTCTCACAGCCCTGCAGAGGTATTCTCTATTTACTGTAAGAGTGCTCGTGAAATTACCAAATGGTATTGCGGTGTGAAAGAATAGAGGTGAAAATATTCGGAAGCGTTTGGGATGCCCAGCTCCCTAAGGCCTTTCAGCTATCACCTATGTTGAAAACGCTACCACAGTCTGCATCTCTACCCTTGCAATCATATCCTTAAACGAATGTTGTTTTCCTCAGGGGGGGCCGATGGGGGCGGGGGCAGCTATGTGGTTTGACTGCAAAACTCTGACCTTTTAAGAAGCTCGGGTCTTTGCATTTTCAAGTTGTGCGTTTCCGCACTCCTTCCCGAGAGAGTGGGAGGTTCGGTGCCCAGCACGCCACCACGTCCTGAGACTGGGCCCGACACCCGACCCCAGCCTAATCCTCTCAGTTTGACCAACTGCTGTTGTCTCCAACCTCCTTAATCGATGTGAAAACTACCCTCGGTTCCTGTGTTTTGGATCTTGTGACCAGACTAACCTCGCCAGCGCAGGGGTCGGTGTGTCTGCATGGGGAAAGGCACTAATATGGATGTTTCTCTTTGTGTGTGCACCCTTGCAGTGTTGTTTACCAGGATGGATTTTATGGTGCAGACATTTATGTAAGTATCCATTAACGTGCATGCTGTCCTTGTTCCCTCCCGGAGTCATTCATTTTTCCAAGTTTGCTGCTGATTTCTCTACTGGGTGTGGTCGATGTTCTCTTCCTGGGCTGTAGGAAAGGATCCAGTGGTATATCTTGCAGGGCTCATGAGCTCTTCAGAGATACCCATTGGCCGTGTAGTTGAGTAGAATTAACTCCTTGATCAAGTTCAGAATAAATGCAACCCCTTTCACAAAAGCTGGCGTTTCTCTAACACCAATTAAAAACCTCATCCCACCCCCAAAAGAAATTGTCTCTCAAGTTCTCAATATGGTCTGTGTGTTTTCAGTATAATATTTAGGGATAACAGCTATAGTTTCCAGCTGCAAAGGGTTAAAAGATATTTTCATGGCTGATGTTTTTGATGCTTTCCTTATAAATATTTATTTATCACAACAACCCTGGGAAGACATACTCTCTCTCTCTCTCTCTCTCTCTCTCTGGACACGGATGATTTTAGCAAGAAACATCTAGTTCTCTTAATAAAATGTATGTCAATTTGAGCATTAAGCCCTCATTTTCTTTAACCTTTTGATTCCCTCCAATTCCCCCAAAACAATTACCTGATGTAGAATGATTTGCCAAATGGTATCACTTTATTAAATTTTTTTATGTTTAGAAAAAAGTAGGATATTTCTCATGATGGGGACCATGATTAAACTTAGCTGTGTCAATCTTAAAGGTTGTTATTCTCCCACGTTCTGATACGAGCATCAGTGTTATGGAAATGACTTGGAATAAAAACAGTTTCAAATAAGTGGGCAGTATAAGGGGTATTTTCTAAACCAAATAATTTTTTTTGTTACAAAAGACCTTGAATATGTCAGTGGAGTCATATTTTTTTATAGACTAGATAACAAAGAAAAATAAAACCGTATTTCTGACCAAATTGATGCTATTTACTGGAAAATGAGGAAGACACTGGCTATTTACTTTTATTCCTGTTGAATTACAAATCATTGCAATTTTGAGACGTAGTATCACTCTCTATCAGTGATGGACTTAGTTGACTTTTGTTATTATTGTATCAAGTATATGTACTATAATCTGCGAGTTAGTATTTTTTTTTCATAATAGAATGAGTAAACAACCTACATGTCCTTTATTTACCCAGCAAACAACCAATTTCCTTTTTTTTTTTTTTT